>LBNU01006433.1:0-38754 GCA_014162995.1 Artemisia annua | reverse complement strand
CATCCCGATATATCCATAAAACATTATAAACAATAGAAATATGTATTTCTCACATTTTCGGCTTCCGCGGTTGATAGTGCAGTGCAATCCTGTTTCTTAGACGACCAGCTTACTAGCTTTTCACCCAAAAATTGTGCTCCACCTGATGTACTTTTTGCTGTAACTTGATCACCTGCATGGTCGGCATCTGAAAATGCTGTTAGATTAAACCCCGAATCCTTCGGATACCAAAGTCCCATGTTAATGGTTCTTCGAAGATACCGAAAGATCCGTTTAACCTCTTTGAGGTGAAGTTCGGTAGGCCTTGCCTGAAACCGTGCTAAGAGACAAACAGCGAATTGTATATCTGGTCGACTAGCAGTTAAGTACATGAGAGAACCAATCATACTCCGATATTTCTTCGGATCTATGGGTTTCCCGAATAAATCAGCACCTATCTTTGGTGAAGTGACCATTGGAGTACCAACAGAGTCACAATCTTCCATGCCATGTTTCTTTAAAATCTCAATTGTATATTTAGCTTGATTGATAAAAATACCACTAGGGGACTGATGTACTTGTAGACCAAGAAAGAATTTTAGTTCCCCCATCATGGACATTTCAAATTTGCTTTTCATGAGATTTTCAAATTGTTTTGAAAGATTAGGATTGGTTGATCCAAAGATGATGTCATCGACATAAATTTGAACAATTAATAAGCTAAGAAAATCCTGACTGCTTCAAGTCTAGCAACGGGCGCGAATGATTCTTCGAAATCTATCCCTTCTTCTTGCGGATATCCTTTAGCCACAAGACGAGCTTTGTTGCGGACTACAGTCATTTCTTCATCCAATTTATTCTTCCACAACCATTTAAGGTCAAAAACACGTTTCTCAAATGGTCGAGGTACAAGTTCCCAACTATCGTGTAAATTGTATGAAAGAATTTCATCCTGCATCGCTTCAATCCACGGGTATTCTGCCATTGCCTCTCGAATGTTCTTAGGTTCTTTCAAACTTAAAGCACAGATGTAGATACATAATTCGAGATCGGTGGCAAGTTGACTCCTTGTCTGAACTGGCCTTGTAGGTTCACCAATGACATGATCGATTGGATGGTCTTTAGTCCATTTGAGTGTAGAAGGGTACCTTGAATTCAACATATGCGTGTTAGATGGTTCATGTAACCTCGAAGAAGATGATTCAGATTCAGATGCAAACGGATTTTCAAATACTTCTTCTTCTTCGTCTAACGTAGCATTGTATTGTGTTGGTTCTTCTTGAAATGATGGATTTTGATTTTGCTCATCAACTCTTGGTAGAACAATTTCAATCACTGGAGATGCTGGAGTAGATGTTGATGATGTTGAAGGAGTTGGTGCTTGAGTTTCGACGGTTGTTGATGCATCTTGTGTTTGTGGTGGTGGTGGTTGTTGATGTTGAGCGGGTGCAGTGGAATGTTGTTTAGATGCATTTGTCGAATTTCCACCATAATATTCATCAAACATGAACTCGAAGAAGTTTTCCAGTTCTTGACTTGTCGGTTTATCTGTTGTAGTTGACTGAGTTCCATTAGGTACGAGTCCTGAACTGATATGTCCATAAGTCTTTCTGTTATGTTCGGGTCCTAATCCGGATTGATTAGAAGCCATTGGGTTAAGTGCGGGTTCTAGAGCGAGTCTCTCAGAAGCCATTTGTGAAATCTCGTCAAANCAGTTCTTGACTTGTCGGTTTATCTGTTGTAGTTGACTGAGTTCCATTAGGTACGAGTCCTGAACTGATATGTCCATAAGTCTTTCTGTTATGTTCGGGTCCTAATCCGGATTGATTAGAAGCCATTGGGTTAAGTGCGGGTTCTAGAGCGAGTCTCTCAGAAGCCATTTGTGAAATCTCGTCAAATTTCACATTCATCGTCTCCATTATCTTCTTAGTTCTTCTAACATTCACCCTGAATGCCCTCGAATTTTCTGAGTAACCAATGAAGATTCCGATATCACCCTTAGCTTTCAATTTACCAAGATCTTCTCTATCGTTCGTCGGATAGCACAAAGCGCCAAACACGTGAAGATAAGAGATATCTGGTTTTCGACCGTTCACAAGCTCATAAGGTGTTTTGTTGAATCTGGGATGGATTAAGGATCGGTTTTGAGTGAAACATGCAGTAGCGACAGCATCAGCCCATAAGAATAGTGGTGCACTGGAATAAATCAGCATTGTGCGAGCAGCTTCCCCATTCTGCTGTGGAGTTCTAACAGCTGACGTTTGGTATGTAATACCAACATCTTCAAAATACATTCTCAACTCCTGATTCGTGAATTCTGTGCCATTGTCTGTTCTTACGATCCTTACTGGAGCTTGAAGTAGAACTTGAATTCGCTTCAGAAAGGTGATGATGTGACCAGGTGCTTCATCTTTCGATCTCAAAAACTTTACCCATGTATATCTTGAGTAATCATCAACAATAACAAGAATATACTTCTTCCCTCTCTCTACTTTCTCTCACTAGAAACATGTATTCTTTCACCATGTTTGATCAACCATGTTTTTGCTTTTTCCTTGTTCACATGATGGACATAAGTGATCTTTGGTGTATTTGAACTTGGGAAGTCCGGTGATGATGTTATCTTTTGCAAGTTTGTTGATGGTGTCGAAATTGAGGTGAGACAATCTTCGATGCCACAACCATGACTTTGTATCAGTTGCTCGTGTCATGAGACAAATTGGTGATGAGGATGCCATTTGATTGATATCGATTGCATAAAGGTTTGTGCTACGATTTCCAGTTAAGAGATCATCCCCAACCAAATTTCTGACAAAAACCTTATTTCTCCTGAATGCCACCTCTAAATCTGCATCACAGAACTGACCAACTGAAAACAAATTGTGTCCCAACCCTTGAACGTAGTAAACCCGAGTGATTAAGTAATTTCCAAACTGAAGATCTCCATAACCCGAAATAGCTGCAATGTGATCATTTCCGAAACGAACTGTTCCCATAAATTTCCATACAAAGTTGATCAGCAGCTTTAAGTTCCCGGTCATGTGCTTGGAGCAACCCGAGTCGACGATCCAAAGACAAATTTCGACAACCTGCCAATAACAGAAGAGTTCGTATTTGGAAACCTTGTGGAATTAGGTTCCATGGGGTTAGAGGTACAAGCAAAATCACATTCAGAGACGGGTGCAACTTGTTTAGCTTGAACTATTTCTAGTGTACCATCCTGAATTATGAATTCTCTACCCGTTGGAATCCATGCACAATAATTAAGGTAATCCCTAGGCGTGTAAATATTAGTGGTGTTCCTAAGTTTTTTAATTAGGTTGGCCACATATCTAGATTTAGCACTAGGTCCTTTTGGAACATCTTTCTGTTTAGGCATCACATTCTCATTCGCAGAAACACATTCATCATGAACATCATTAATTAAAGACTTTTTGCATTGTAAACCAACAGAGTCATTACATGCATTAGAAACAGTACGCTCGACATTACATTCAGATGAAATATGTCTCTTATTACAAAGCGATAAATTCCTATGGTGTTCTTCTACTTCTTCAACTTTATTCTTGCAACTACTCTTAGAAACAGGCGAGACTCTATTGTTCCTTGTATTGCTCCTAGGCTTTAGTCTGCTGCTCCTAGAGGTGCTTGCTACTCCTGTAGAAGGTAAGTTACACTCATTAGAATTTACTTTGTTGTCACTTTTAGCATCCTTAGGCTTAGTAGAATTATCCTTTGTGCATTTTTCATTAGTCCTAGTTGTTGAGGCACACGCAGTAGTGGGACTAATCCTAAAAAGGCCAGGTGCTAACACTTTTGGTTTATCGACAACAGCTTTGTTTTTCTCAACATTCTTTTCTTTTTCAACATTTTTAGGCAAAGGTGATGGAGTGACTGTTTTTGATAAATCTTTGTTCACATCGACTTTTGGAGCAAACCGAGAAATTGACATTTTTGGTTTTACAACCGGATTAAAAGCATTTGGTTTCTCCGAAGTCTTTGGTTTTTCAAGCTTAGTTTCCACACCCTTTCCTTTTAAACTTTCAAGCTGAGACTTCAAAAGATCATTTTGCTCTTGCAACTTCTTGAAATCACGCTCATACGACAATTTGTCATACTTGCATTCTTCCTTTTTTCGATCAAGTTGTTTAAAATATGACACGTTTTCTTTTTCAAGTTTAATAAGAGCATTTTCATATTTTGAAACAAGTGCGGAGGTCTCAGCTCGAAGTCTCTCATCATCCTCAACAGAATATGTTTGCAACACAATAGACATCACATCAGTAGACAAAACAGCTTCGAAGAGAGAGTCATTTAATCTATCCAAAAGTTTCATGTGTTCACGAGTTTCATTAACTTCCTTTACCAGGGATTTGTGGTCCTTGACAAAGTCGGTTGTTTCTTTTAACAAAGCATTTTCAAGATGAATTACTCTCGCACTGATGTTATACAGTGGGATTGTAATTTCTGTTTGAAACACCTTTTTCATTTCTTTATGAAAACTCGAATGCCAATTTTCAATACCAATTGTGGTTTTGGAATCAACAATGCTTTGAAGAACTTTGATTCTCTTTTTCACATCATCAAGTATGCCTCTAGTTTCACTTGTGTTAAAAGGATTGTCTGACGACATTTGTTCCATTTTTGAAAGATTTTTAGAGACAACTTGTGGTTTTGAAAGCATTTTCTTGAAAATCGATAGTTTTGAAACATTTGGTGTTTGTTTTTGAGGGACAAAAGTGATTCCATTAATTTCGTTCCATTTGTTGTAATCAATAGGTTTTAAATCTGGATTCTTTTGCTTCATTTTATTGTGACTCTCTTCCGCATGAGCTATTGTGTCATCATAATCACGCACATAAGGAGGATCATGTTTCTCTAAAAGCACATTTCCATTATAAATCACATTCTGTTCTTGCCGAGCTTTCTTGAGATTACAAGGTGTTTGACCAAGAGCCATTTTATATTTTGTGTGGTAAATCGGATCTGTCTGATTTGCAATCATTTTATGAGATTGTGATGAATGACCCGTTTTAACCAACAAATCTTCAAGTTTTGCAATCTTATTTTCTGACTCTTTGATTTCTTCTAAAAGCTTATCTTCTTTCTTTGCAAATTCCTTTTTCAACTCATCCCGTTCTTTTTGAAGATTGGTATAAGCTGTTTTTTGTTTAGAAAGTTGGTTTTGTAAATCAGAAATTTCCGCATTTAGGGATCTAATTTGCTTTTGTAAATTAACATCAAGTGTATCATATTTTATTTGCAAATGTTTTTCCCTTGAAACAGAATTTTGATAACCAGTTTCTAATTCAGACAATCTTTGTGTATGAAATTGAAAAGCTTTTTCTTTTTCCTTGTATCTCGCAAGCTCAGCGGTCAATTTAGCATTCGCGGCCTTAGCTTCGCGATTGACCTTTTTCACATTCTCAATCTCAATTTGACAATTATTCAACAATGATTCAAATAAAGCACGTGTTTCCTCATCATTCTCAGCATGCTGTGAAACAAAGCCTCCATTATGATTCATATCGGGAGTTGTCGAATCAATATTGCTATTATTCGGCGTGTCCTGGTATGTATCATAATCGTATGCTTGTGTCTCAGAATGCTGTTCCTCATGAGGGGACATATTAAACATATCATTATTGTTGAAAGAATTGTTTAATGGTACCTCAGATATTGCACTGGCGTCATAAACCGGAGGTGTCTCAGAATCTGTGTCGTACTTAGCCTCCTGGAGATTCGCCATGAATATGCAGTTCGCATCAATATCTTCACAATCTTCCATATCATCCATAAGTGCCATGTAGTCAATCTCCTCAGCATTCAACTGAAATCCTGCTTTCTGCTTCTGAGCCAGCATCAATGCTTTCTGCAAGTACTCAGGATCTTTCTTATCCACCCTAGAAGGACAGTTCCTTGCCATGTGACCGACACCCTGACAATTAAAACACTTAACCAAATTTCCCTGATTCACGTTCACATTCCCATTATTCCCTCCAACCTGAGCTGCAACATTTCCAACCTGATTTCCCATAGCCTGATTACCAACATACTGACCCCGTTGATTCCCAACAAACTGACCCATCTGATTCCTTTGACCCATCCTATTTCCTGCAAACTGACCCATTTGATTCTGATTCCCCATGTGAAAGCCCGTAGCATATCCTTGCTGATTCCCCATAACACCAACCATTTGACCCGTATTGCCCATATTGAACCTCGGTTGAGCAATCTGCTTGTTACGAGTGTTCGATGAAATTCGTTGGTTGTTGTTAGTTGGAGTTGAATAGCGTCCTTGGAATGCCTTAGTCAGAAGAGCAAATGCTTGAGTTATTGCAGCAAGATTCTCATCATTATCAGTGAATTCGGGTTCTTGGAATAGTTGATCTGGTTGTTGTTGTTGAATGACATCGTGTTGTTGTGGGTAGAATGATTGTTGATAGAGAGGTGTTGGTTGTGAAACGTATGGTTGTTGCACATAGTTGTGAGTGGAAGATGATGATGGTTGTTGTGTGTTCACTGGTAGAGGTGTTGGTGTTGTAGCAATGAGTGCAAGAGGATCATGATTCTTAGCCAACTTTTCCTTCCTAACTTCATTTGCCTCAGCTTGGTTTTGCTTCAAGAAGTCATAGATTTGATCATAATCCACCTGATGAAGATTCTTTGTTTGGTTGACAATTGTGACAAATCGACCCCATTCTTCTGGTAGATTGTTGATGAACTTAATGTTTGTCACAATTTGTCGTGGTTCCAACTTGTTTCTGATCAGCTCATTCATCAAGGTACAAAACCTGGTGTAGTATGATTCAATCTGTTCACCTGCTGTGGACGTGAAGTTCTCCCATTCTGTTAGAAGCTTGTTCTCAACATCTTGTTGTCCAATTTCTGTTCCATGACAAAGTCTTCTAACTCGTTCCCACATAGCATAAGCTGATTGACAACTGTCGACTGCAGCAAAGATCTCACGAGGTAAACCAAGTTGAATGAGATGCATTGCCATATCATCTGCTTTAATCTGCTTCCAGTCTTCAGCTGTGTAATCTTCTTCCTTTTGGAGACGAAAGAATGGTTGAGTAGGAGGTGTTCCATCTGGATTACCCGGATCAAGGATTTCTTTTGGCTGGAATGGACCGTTTTCAATGGATTTGATCATGAGTTTACCATCATCTTTGGTTTTGATGTAGCGAAGCATACGGCTTGTCCATGGAAGATAACCACCCTTTTCAAGCATAGGAGGACGGTTTTCAGCACCGGCAGCATGAATATCTTGTTGAGATGCCATTATGATTCAGTGATGATTTGATAAAGTTGATTTAGGATCGTTCCAACGAAATAGGAGTTGAGTTTGGTGTTGAATTTGTGGTGAAAATCGGTTCTAAAAACTTAAAACCTCAATAACTTCTTCTCGGAGATGATTTAGGCCTCGAAACTTCGCCTAAATCGATAAATCATTTAGCGTGCTGTTCTCCTCGATCTCACGGTCGTTTTGACAGGTATTTCGTCGAAAACGGAGTTACGGATCAAAAGTTATAGCCGATTGAAGTTTAGTCGTCAAAAATCAACCAAATTCCCAAGTTCTCGATAAATTCCAGGTGTTCTCGATAAAGTATCAAAGATCTCGATAGACTTCCAATGATCTCGATAACTATGCAAGGATTTCGATAAGATGTTCTCGATAATAATTTCGATAAGGTTCTAGATAAGGTGATCTCGATAACTAGACAACTTCTCGATAAAATGCAAAAGTTTTTCGATAATTATGAGCAAAGTTTCTCGATAAATTTTAGCAAAAGTTCTCGATAAGTTCAGCAGAGGTTCTCGATAACTTTTGTCAAAGGTTCTCGATAAAATTTTGCTTATCGAAAAGATATTCCAAACTTATCTAGATTATACAATTTAGATAGTTATCCGAAGTCGAAGTGTTATTTCTAACTTATACAAGATAGAAACCACTGAGTAGGCCACCAAATCTGAAGAAGAGCAACTTATGAGGATCTCAATAGATTAGGGTCTAAGGTTCTCGATAATTTAGGGTCTTAGTTCTCGATAAATGGTACAATTTTGGTCGAGTTTGATTTAGCAAAAAGCACACCCAAAACACGTTTTTAATCCAAGATTTTTGTACTTTTAAGCTTAAAAACACCTAAACTTCAAGAAAGTTGAAAACTTGAAAATTTTTATGAAAATTTGAAAATTTTCGAAATCAAGTACAAAACAAGGACGATTTTAAAACTTTGATTTTTTCAAAAAAAATTGGAACTTTCTTGTTGAGGAAGATTTCTAACACTATTTTGTGAACAAAAGAGTGTTAGAAACACAAAAAGAACAAGAAAAGATACGAAATTTTTGAAAAAATACGTGAATAAAAGGCTTAAAACCACGTAAAACACAAACTCAAACCCTCCTAAATCATTGTTTGGCGAATGATACCACTTGTTAACACGTAAAGATCACAACTTTATCAATCTAAATCACGTATAATATGTAGAAAAGAGATGAGAAAGATGGTGACTTGATGTATAATATGAGGCGTATGGAATAGAACTTTTATTAGAGAAAAACACACATAAAACACATACAAGCACACACCTCAAATGAGAGTTTGAGGTGTATTTATAGTACAAGATATGATGCCCTAAAGGCTTTGATGGGCTTGGGCTTGGACTTGGACTTTTACATAACATTACAAGACTTTTCTAATAATGCTTATAACATATTAGATTAACTAGCCCAAACGCCCAATAACTATTTCTACCTACACGACACACTAAATTTAAACGATGAGAACGACCATCACTTTCTATAAATATTTTTAATGCTAACAATTATAATGCATAACATGATTTTGAAAGATCAAAATTTTGCAATATCCGAAGCTGCCGAAATGTATATTCCTCCGACACCAAATTTACAAACGTCATGGGTTGAACGTTGCGCAACGCAAAGAAGAAAACAAAAAGAACTACAAGATCAAAACACACACAAAAGGCTTCAACAATGTCTCATCGAGCATGTTTGGCAACAACATCAATGGGAAGAAATTCAACATAATAGGAATATTTAGTTTCGTATGTTTTTTAGTATCGTATGTTTTTTTTTTTTTTTTTTTCGTATTGTAACTTTTTTATTTGGATGAAATAATATTAGTTTGTTGTATTGTTTTTAATAATTAGTGAAATGAATTTATTTTATTTAATAAAATGAATAAAAAAATAAAGGTGTAAGTGGTGGGGCCCAAATGAAGAAGTTGATGTTAGTTGTTGGTGAGGAGGAGGTTAGTTGTGAAGAGGTGTTGGGGTGATGTGGCACCAGTGGGGCCCAAACGAAGAGCTTGAGCTCTTCACCACACCCAGTGCTCTTAGTTGAAAAAATTGACTTTAAAAATTAGAGCATTATTGTTTCTCAATAATTATTACCCGACTAGGCTCCACGGTTATGATGCACACGCGAATTCAATCTGATACGAGTTTATTCTTAAGATTACGACGGCTCAAAATCTTGTCAGTCATAGTATATATTCAAGTATGGTTATACTCAAAAGCAACAAACTTATATGATAACTTTTAGATTATACCTTTTATCGATATGACTATACCAAATTAGGTTTGCACATTCACCATACTATAATGTAATTTATATCGTGCATTAGGTTGAGCGTGAGGCTTTAGCGGGGGTTTTAGTTGGTACCGTCGTGTTTCCTTCTTCCCAATATTCATAGTAAATACGGAGTATTATTTATGAAACCTTTTCTTTATAATATATATAAACCATAGTCCCATGTATTGTTGATTATCTTTTTATGCATTTGGTGATTTGGATATGGGTTGTGTATTATAGAGATATACAAAGAGACGAAGAGTTAAAGATTGATAACTTTCTCCACAGAATTAGCGAAACTCGTTACAAATTAATATGCATGGTCACCATAATATATATAGAGGTGCGATCCCCTACAAAGGGGACCAAAAATACAAAGTCTACAAAGTAATATAGTCCATCCGATTAGTCAACTATTTGACCAAAACCAATCCAACGGTTCTAATTCAAACAGGAAAAACAAATCCTTACTTTCCAAAAAAAGGATAAAACGGTAATTTAACCCCCAAACGTTTCTTCTCTCTCTTCCCTCCAAACGTTTCACTCACTCACAATTTCATCACAATTTCATCACACACTTTAATCAATTTCATCACTCTCTCTAAAATCGCGATCAAAATTTGGGGAAAAAATTAGGGTTTCATTTTCCGATCATTTCTAATTGATTAATGAAGAATCCAACTGGTAAGGAATATATTAAAATGAAAAATTAGGGTTTCATTTATGTTTTAATTATTTTTTTTAAATGAATCCAACTGCATGCGTAATTTTTAGAAAAAAAAATGATGAACAAATGGATTTGCTTTTAAAAAATATGCATTTTATTATTATTTTTTTTTAATTTTAGTTTTTGCATAATAATTAGGATTTTTTAGAATATAAAATGCATGCATAAAGAATTTGGATTTTTTTATCAGTTTATTTATTTATTTTGATAATATGATTTTGATTTATTATTTTTATTATTATTATTATTATTTTTTTTAGAATCTGGAAGCAGTAAGGATGTTTCAAAAAATAGCCCAAGCTTGGGAGAAAAGAGATCGAAACGATTCCAAGACCGGCCAGCTTTTACAGGTATATTTCAGTTTTTGGTTCATCAATTATTGTTTTACCGATTATTAGTTAGAATGGATTAGAATGAGGTTCAGCAGTTACAATATATAAAAATAAGGTTCAGCAGTTACCATGCCTTCATGGTTAGATTAGTAGCATTCTTATTCACTAGAATAACTTGTTAGAATAGATTAGAATGAGGTTCATCAGTGATTAGAATAGTTATCATGGTTAGATTAGAAGTTGTGGATACATTGCAATAACTTGTTAGAATAGATTAAAAAGAGGTTCATCAGTGATTAGAATTGTTGTCATGGTTAGATTAGAAGTTGTGGATACATTGTAATAACTTGTTAGAATAGATTAAAAAGAGGTTCATCAGTGATTTCTTTTTATCATGGTTTAATTAGTACATTGCGGATACATTGCAATAACTTGTTAGAATAGATTAGAATGAGGTTTATCAGTGATTGCTTGTTATCATGGTTAGATTAGAAGATTGCAGATACATTGCAATAACTTGTTAGAATAGATTAAAAAGAGGTTCATCAGTGATTACTTGTTATCATTATTTAATTAGTACGTTGCGGAAATATTGCAATAACTTGTTAGAATAGATTAAAAAGAGGTTCATCAGTGATTTCTTGTTATCATTGTTTAATTAGTACGTTGTGGATACATTGCAATAACTTGTTTTTTTTTTATTAAAATGAGGTTCATCAGTGATTGCTTGTTACCATGGTTAGATTAGAAGTTGTCGATACATTGCAATAGCTTGTTAGAAAATAGATTAAAAAGAGGTTCATCAGTGATTCTCTTGTTATCATTGTTTCATTAGTACGTTACGGATACATTGCAATAACTTGTTAGAATAGATTAGAATGAGGTTCATCAGTGATTCTCTTGTTTAATCAGTGATTGCTTGTTATCATGGTTAGATTAGAAGTTGTGGATACTGCTGAAGTTGTATCTACACTTGTTAGAAATAGATTAAAATAAGGTTCATCAATGATTGCTTGTTATCATTCTTGTTATCATTGTTTAATTATTGTTTTGCCGCTTGCCGATTATCATTTAGAATAGATAAAGAATAAGGTTCAGCAGTTAGAATAGGCATGAATAAGGTTCAGCAGTTAAAATAGATGAAAAAAGTGTTTATAGTTATTTTTCATTGAAAGATTGTTCATCAGTTGTTTTTTTTTATTGGATAGGAAAGAAGCTTATGACGTTAAGATCCTATTCTCCAAGCGAGGTAGAAGAATATCATCGTTTACCTCTGAAGGAAAAGCGAACGCTCCAGCAGATGTCAAAAAAGAATATTGCAGAACGTGCCAGCGATTATTTCGAACGGGAAGCTAGTGCTCTTCTTCGACAGACCTAAAAACAATTTGATCTAATAGTTTGTTATGGTTAAATTTTTTGCAGTAGTAACCTGATCTAATTGGTGAATGTTTTAATATAAATATTACTTTTTGGTTGGTTGTTATGGACAAGTTATTTTAGTTTAATAGAACTATCATTTTGTTATGTTAAATAAAATTGATGAACCTGAATTTATTTCTTGTTTGTTGATGAACCTGAATTTATTGATGAACCTGAAAAAAATTGATAAATTTGATTAACTTTTGATGAACTTTAATATGTAAAATTTGATAATTATGATGACCCTGTTATAAGTAAAAAACGATGAACCTCTAAAATTTGATGAAAATCTCTTAAAGGAAAGAACATATTATAAGTAAAATATGATAAACCTGAAGAACTTTTTTTTAGGAACTTTGATAATTATGATGACCATGTTATAAGTAAAAATTGATGAACCGCTAAAATTTGAAGAACTTTTATCTCAATTTTATAAGTAAACTGATGAACCTAAACAATAAATTTGATCAAAATAGAATACTATTATCTCAATTCAAATTTACTTTGAATATTATTTAAAAAAAAGCATTCTTATCAAACAAACATCACATTTATTTGTCTAATAGAAAAATCAAAGTTACTTTGAGCACTCTTATCAAACAAACACCACATTTATTAAGTAACTACATAAGCAGTCTTCTCAGCCAACTTCGCCTTCCTAGCAGCAGTCTTCTCAGCCAAATTCGCATTCTTGGCAGCCAATCTCGCCTTCTGCTTCATCTCCTTCGCAGCAGCCTTTTCACTAGCTTTCTTAGCAACAATTTGAGCTTTGATGGCATTGCACTTCGCCTGGTTATGATCGTTCATACTAGATTTGCAGGTTGTACAGTTCTTCTTTCTACGCTTCCCACTTGCAATAAGTGAACGTTCAACACTGCTCTTAATCCTCTTCCGCGAACCCTTAGTACTAACCTGTTTTGGACCAAAAAACAAAAATGGTCAAAAAATATGTTGAACAATTGATGAACCTATCAGAACTGATGAACCTATAAAAACTGATGAAACTATGATAACTGATGGGCCTAGGATAACACAGGACAAAAAACTGATGAACCTATATTAACTGATGAACCTATAATAACTGATGAACCTATATTTGATATATTCTAACAAGTTATTCTATAGAATCCACAACCTACTAAATAAACCATGATAACAAGCAATAAATGATGAACCTGATTCTAATCTATTCTAACAAGTAATTCTAATGAACCACATTCTAATCTATTCAAATCCGCAACCTATCAACTAACCCATGATAACAAGTAATAACTGATGAACCTTATTATAATATACTCCAAACAAGTTATTCTAATGAATCCGCAACCTATCAACTAAACCATGATAACAAGCAATAATTGATGAACCTCTTTCTAATCTATTATAAACAAGCTATTCTAATGAATCCGCAACCTATTAACTAAACCATGATAACATGCAATAACTGATGAACCTTATTATAATCTATTCTAATAAGTTATCCTATAGAATGCACAACCTATCAACTAAACCATGATAACAAGCAATAACTGATGAACCTCTTTCTAATCTATTCTAAACAAGCTATTCTAATGAATCCGCAACCTATTAACTAAACCATGATAACAAGCAATAACTGCTGAACCTTATTCTAATATATTCTAACAAGTTATTCTATGCAATCCACAACCTACTAAATAAACCATGATAACAAGCAATAAATGATGAACCTCATTCTAATCTATTCTAACAAATCATTCTAATGAACCACATTCTAATCTATTCAAATCGGCAACCTATTAACTAAACCATGATAACAAGTAAATAACTGATGAACCTCATTCTAACTGATAATCGGCAATAATCGGCAAAACAAAAACTGATGAATCAAAAAAATTATAAAAAATAAGCAGATAACAAAAAATAATTTACCTTGATTAAACACATGAATATCACTTTGAGCCATATCCCCAAATATAAACCCTAATTCACTTCCAATTGACCGATTAAACGGTTAAAAACAAACACTTGTTTCCAATTTACAGATATGAACCCTAATTGTCTTCCAATTGAGCGATCGGATGGCTAATTCGAAGCCGATATGAACAATTAACACAATTTGAAGAACAATTAACGATTCAATGAAACGAATATGAATTAAGAGTAAAAAAGCCCTAAATTTTGTAAATTTAGGGTTTATTCGCAATATGAACAAATCAAAGAATGAAAAAAATGTGAAATTTAATGAATGAATGAATTGAATGGAAATCATTGTGTAAATCACGTTTATATATGGCCGGAAATCAAACGGAAAGTATTGAAAATAGAAAGAAAATCAGATAAGAAAAAGAGAAAGAGGGAAAGAGGAGAAAAAAACGGGAGAAGATGGTGAAATTACATCCATGTCCTTGGGGTGAAAAAAGAGCGGGGACACGTGGCATGACAAGATTACTTTGTATACTTTGTATTTAAAGTGACTTTGCAGGCGATCGGGCTTCAATATATAGATTCCAGGGCGGTCCTCGAGTTTTCGGAGGCTTTGAGCAAAAACTCAAAATGAGGTCCTCAAAAATAAATATTATATAAGATGTTTCGATATTTTATAAGATACATTGCGAACTAGCTATATAGAAAAGGTTATCATTCAAGCATTTTTTGTAGTAGTAGCTCGTTAATCAAATTCTCGTGTCAGTTTAACACATATAAAGGGCAATATGATAAACACAAATACGATCCGGTATGTTTGCCAAAACGGCTCGTAATCACTTAGAGCTTAGAAAATCACACCAAATGTCATTAGAATATAAACATTAGACGATAAGTGTGTCTTATGCAAGTTGAATAAGTGAAAATAAGTTTTTTTTTTTTTTTTTTTTTAGTTTCGTTTCGTTTCAGAAATGTCATGCTATGCATGGCTGGTCAATTTTTAAAACATTTTTTTTTACTTTATGCCTTTCTCTCAAAACAAAATACTTGTATATCTTTATACTATTATACACGGGGCAAAATTTTGGACCTTTTAAATTTGGGGCTTTGAGCGGTCGCCTACCCTTAAGGATTATGCTGATAGAATCCCGCATTTGATTATTTACGAAGTGCAACAATGCAATGTAGGCTCGTATCACTGATCACTTGTCACTTGTCAGGGTTCCTTTGGGATTTTATGCTGTCGTTTTAGTCATTAAATAGCGAAGAAAAGTAAATTCTAATAATACATCTATCAAGCAGCTGGGACCAAATAATAAAAGCACTTCAATATTTTGGTGGAAAATAATTCTAAAGGTTCAATCATACGTCTAATTTTTCAAGTCTTTTACGTCATGTGTCTTCGTCTACCACTTAGTACGTAACCCTTTTATAAATTAACTTGCAAGAAGTTGTCATATAAAATTTTCATTCACATTATTGGAGTTGACAAATAACAAGTCACATGTTTGATTGTTTGTAATTAAATCGGAATGAGATTCTCTCAAGTTAGAAGATCAACTTGACTCAAGTTGCATAATTGTGAGCCATTGGATTAGATCCAATGGTTCAAATCAAAAGAAGTTCTTTTGATTTGAGTCATTGGATCAAATCCAATGGCTCATAATGTCCCAACTTGAGTCAAGTTGATCCTCTCAACTTGAGATGATCTCATTCCAATTAAATCTGCTTATACAAAGTGCGTTACAATTATAGCACCGGTTAAAACACACACTTGTTATTTCAGTAGTGTCTTATCTTAAAGACAATGTTAAGATAGTTGTGTGTCTTTTTTCATTTTTGTTTTGTTTGTTTAATTTATAAACGGTGCAAACAAACATGTTGTTGTAATAGGTTTTCAAGATCGGGATTTTGTTTAGGATCGTTTTCATTTTTGCAAGATCGAAATCGTAAGATCGGATCGAGATCCTAAGATCTTACTATAATATTTTTTTCTTAATAATTTTTTTTTTAATATTATTCAAATTTACAGATTATTATATATAATAAACACATATTTATATTATAATATTTTTTTCTTAATAAATTTTTTTAATATTATTCAAATTTACAGATTATTATATATAATAAACACAAATTTATATTAGTATTTCATGAAAATGTTGTCATAAGTTATAAATATGAAATGCTTAAAAAGATTAACATGTTCTTTTAAATTCTATAAAATATAATCAATAATTTTGTAGTTTTTTTAGTTTGCGGTTTGAAAAAAGTAATATCGGATTGGATTAGATATTAAGATCTTATGGTCAATATTAGGATCTTATAAGATCCTAAGCTTCCTGAGATCCTACGTAAGGTCCCATTCGTTTTTGTTTTGCAGTATCGTAAAATCGTATGATCCTAAAATCATGATCGGAATCTTAACAACTATAATCAATATTCTGAAAAATAAAGGTTTACCTTGATGGACAAAATCAAAGTCAGATCTTTTGTTTTTCATTTAGTGACTTTTGACGACAGGGCTTGGTGGCCAAAAGGTTCGATGCTTGCTGTGGACGCTCTAATTTTAATATGAATATTAGAAGCTGTTAAACTATTGTAAGAGATTAAATTTTAGAACATACTATGCATGGTGGACCATCTACATCATAACAATCCATGTATTGGTTCTATAGTTGCCTCATAGAAAGCTAGATTTTATGAACCACTTCTTTTTTGGATTATACATGCAAAGTGAAGTACAACTATTTAGGTTTTCACTAAAAGCAGAACTCAATAATTCACTTTGACATGACATAATGAAACAATCATAAATCTAAGATGCAACAATTTTGTTATACAATCGACATTGTCATCTTACGTATTTATTTAAATTAAACTGCTAAAGTATCTATATCAAGAAAAATGTACTATGATAACATGCAACCTTTTATATTATCGTTTGAGTGTTAATTAAACCTTTTCTTAATTGATTTAACCACTCATTTTCAACTACGTTTTGGTGTTATAGTTTTCCTTTAGAAAATAACATGCAAACTACATTAATTATTGCATATATTTACGTAACGTGCAAATTCAGTAAAATAGTGACTCTTCGGCTGTTTTACACTATATCCACATTATCATCTACCAGTAGGGTATCCGCGCGTTGCGGCGGCGGGTATACTAAAATAAATGTTAATGGCACCAAATATTTAGTATTGTGTCCGCATGTCCGTCACGGGCAATTAATCAATATATAAAATGCATAACGATATTTTATAAAGTGGAACAAGTGAATAAAATATATTCATTGATGAGACTACAAATTCACATGTTTGGCTTAGTAGCTTAAATTACATTGTACCAAGCGGTAAAATGATTATATTGTATATTTTAGTGAAGGGGTGATTTAATTAGTGTATTAATTAAATCACGGGCAATTAATCAATATATAAAATGCATAACGATATTTTATAAAGTGGAACAAGTGAATAAAATATATTCATTGATGAGACTACAAATTCACATGTTTGGCTTAGTAGCTTAAATTACATTGTACCAAGCGGTAAAATGATTATATTGTATATTTTAGTGAAGGGGTGATTTAATTAGTGTATTAATTGTAAGTGATTTAAATGATTGTATTTGTGCTTTGAATAGTTGTAAGTAGTGCTCTTTTATTTGTAATTACTTAAAATCTATATTAGAAAATCTTAAATATTTAATAGGAGAGAAGGTATAATATCTATTATAAATAGTATAGATATACATCCAAACTACTATATACCATATCACCTGTTTAATTTGACATACGTAAATAGGTTGGTTAGATGATGATGATGAAAAAAAAAATACATATATCCCTCCCAAAGTGAATAATTGCATATATATCCTTTGTACAAGTTTTTGATGCACATAATACAATGGTTTTTATACATGCTTTGGATATATATGCAATTATGCATTTTCGGAAGAATATATATGCAAAAACTCAAAAAAAAAAATTTGATCGTCGATCATAACTTGTTTTAAACTAAAGAATATTATGATACAATCATCACATAAATTACAACACGCTAATTAAGTGATTAAATGACTTACATATGATCAATGATCATAACTTCTGTTGTCGTCCTCACTGAAACTGATCCATGTGATATTAACGCGACATCTCTTACATGGTCCTTTTCATGACATTCTATTTGATAGGACCCAAGGTGCTCCAACTACGTAATGAACAGCGACTTATCCAACTAACCGGGGATTTTTTAGCGCATGTTAAGGTAAAATTGTCTTATATCCTTGTAATGAAGTTTAGATCATTAATTGTATGAAAAAGTTTTGCATCATTTGGGTATCAACCTCTTGAAATTCTCATGAGACTAGGGGTGTAAACGAGCCGAGATAACTCGTGAGCTATTCGAGATCGACTCGTAAACTACTCGAAATCGACTCGATATAAACGAGTCGAGCTCGAGCTCGAGCTACTCGAGTACACTTTCGAGTCGAGTTCGAGCTCGAATATACTCAGCTCATGAGGCTCGCGAGCCCTTATCGAGCTTCAATGATATTACACTTTTACCCTTTTATATACAAGTACTTACGTAATTGTCATAAAATCGAGTCGAGTCGAGCTTATTTTTTATCGAGTTCGAGATATAAATGTGGCAACAATCGAGCTCGAGTTTGAGATGAGGAGCCAAGCTCGAGCTTGAAATCCAAAGCTCGAACGAGCTCGAGTCGAGTTTCGAGCTCGAGTTTTACTAATCGAGTCGAGCTCGAGCTTGGCAGTACTCGGCTCGACTCGGCTCGTTTACACCCCTACATGAGACGATCTTATTAAAGTGATACATAATTTAGGAATCGAGTTTAAACTCTTATATATGGTTGATAATTTGATGAGTTAGACAAGTGTTTGTTAAGTAATTAGACTTAAACGTTTACGGGTGCCTTAAATCATATGATGGTAAAATATCTTAAATGGTGAGAAAATGCTATAACAGGTAAACGAGTGAGGTTTTCCTCTATTCTAGTTCTTAGATAAGAACGCATATTTAAGTTCTCGTGATTATTTCCGACCTCTTTTTGATGCTAGCGCAAAACCACTACATCATTTTGATCGTGGTTTTGCGAAAATGCTAAACTAGAGCTGATCATGGTTCGAAACCGAACCGGACTGTACCGTAAATTGAATTGCTCAAAACAAACAGACCGAGGACCGTGTGTTCGATCAGGTACAGTCGATCCGGTTAAGTCTGATTCGTCGGCCGGTCAGGCCCATCAAAACATAATAGCCGGTTTTGAGTAAGATTGAACCGAACCGGACCCGAATACGAGAAAAATGATGGACTGAGGACTAGACTGAAATATGTTGATCCGGTTCAATTAGGGCCGGTTTCTCAATTCAGTTCGATATCGCGATCTATTATGTTCGGCCCTATGCTAAAGTGGATATTATACATGGTACTCCATACATTTTATGCATCTATTAGTTTGACATCTCCTTCCAAGTTTTTTTTTTTATTTTTTATTTTTTTTATTATTTTTTTGTTTATTTTTTATTTTTAGATTAAGTGATAAGTTGGTCTATGTGGGTCCCATATCTATTAGTATCACTCGATGGGGAAGACATCGTATTTCTTCCTTTGATGATACAAATGAAACAAATGAAATAAATCGGCCCAACCTAAAAAAAAATAATATTAAATAGTTTAATAGAACCAATTCCTTCATATAAGGATAAAAGAAACAACACCTAAGTTAATACGGAGTATCAGTTTGCCATCATGCATTCTCGTACTTGTTGTTTTTAATTGTACAATCTTCTATCATCAGTAATACACTTCAGTACTTCACTATTTAAATATCCCTATATAATATAAGGGTGCACTTGTTTTATGGGTATTGGAATGAGGAATCAAGAATGAGTATCAATCACTTGTTTGGTTTGAAGGTTTGGATTTAAAATCGGAAATCATACCAATGAATATAGGTTTAGTTCATACCCACCATAAATAGTGTGTTTTCTCTCTTCTAAATGATACCCATACCCACATCCAAACCAAACGCCCCCTAAATATGTTTGAATATATATATTTTTTTTTTGAACAACAGAATTGTATTAAAAATAGATACTAGTAAGACACGGGAAGCCAAAGAGAACAAATACAAATTTAGAAATAAGCAAATCTAAGCATTCTAGATTCTTCTCGAGGCTTTAACTGCGAGAACTACAAAAAGAAAGAAAAAACTCTTGCCAATTACAGATAACCAAGACAAGAGAAAAATCCCTACCCACGGAGGCCATGCCACCGATTTTCACTCCGCGGTGTTTTTGAAGCAGTCTCATACAAGCCTCGGGAAAAAGTTACAGCAAGAAAAGACATATTAACAAATGATAAAAACGGTCTTGATTTGCTCGATACTCCTAGAAATGAGAAGCAGTTAACATTGGCAACCAACAAGTACTCGCAAACAACCTGCACACGATAGGCTCCCCCACATTGATTAAATAAACAAAAGCGGATTTTTAAGCCAGTCATCCCAACACATACTCCCTTTCTTATGCCTATTCCGATACCACAAATATGAAAATTAAATAATAGAGTCCACAATACCAACATCCCTCTTCTTCTCGTGCCGAAATACATATTCATTTCGGAATCTCCAAACCTCTCACCAAGCCATATAAATGATAGTGAAAATAATGTCCATAGCCTTATGCAAATTACCCTTGCTATTAATAAAGTTTAGGAACTAAATAGGAGGAAGCTGAAAAGGGAGAATAAGGTCTTGCCACTTAAAAACCGATTTCCAAACCTTAATCGCTATAATGCATTCAGACATCGTATGATATATAGATTCCGAACCATTACTACACATTAGGCATATGAGATAGAGAGATTGTCGATACCACAAAACCATAAGTTAAAACGGGTAGGCAAAAAATAATCAGTCTCCACACATTAATATTAACCTTTTGATGAACTATGTTATTCCACCTAGTCGCCAGGTAATGACTAGGTAAGGACAAACAATCAAGTTGTTTATGTAACCCATTAACTGAAAACGAATCTGATGCAAGGCATGTTCGAGCTCCCGCTCCTCTGGCTTAGCCGCCGGTTCTTCGGTCAACAAGTGAAGTCATGTGATTATTTCGAAAAGATTGAAGGGTAAAACGACAATTTTATAATTGTCGTAATCTATCTTTTAATATTTGTATTTATCTTATTTTATTAAAGATTTGTTTAGATTCATAATAGTTATTTTGTTTCCTTACTTTAGTTTTAGTAAAGATTCTTAGTTTTCTTGCTAAGTCTCTTTTTTATTATAAATTGTAATTGTTTTAGGTTTTAAAGAGATTATTGTGAGTTATTAAGAAAAGAGAAGTTTCTCTTGAAGTCCCGATTGGGCACCCTTTGAGGGTTTATGCAAATTCCTTTGTTCGTTGTTCTTTGTGTGGTTTCTTTCATTCACAACGGTACCCGCCATCATTTGGTATCAAGAGCCTAGGTTCGGGGGAGAAGAAATCACACAACTTTAAGAAGCCAAATAGAGAGAAACGTGATATTAGTTTCAGTTCGTCACATGTGCGCAGCTGCGGAGAATTGACGTCACAGATTCATTAACCGATAGATCATTTTGATTTTCGGGCACGGGGTACAAAAGTCACGAATCTAAAATCTCGTCGTTCGGATCTGCCATTTGAGGTTTCTACAAGACGATACACTAGTCTGAAGTTGCTGATTTTTCTGCCTAAATTTGATACATATGGCTATGCTTATCCCACAAATTTGTGGACGTGGAAGACCTAACGGTTATGTAATTCGTAGATTCGCCGATTGAGGCAATGATACATCAAACCAACAAGGACCACGTGTTGTAAAGAATGAAGACCTCCTTAAACAAGTGAAGGAAGTTTATACGGATTCTAAAAACAAGCTAACCGTAGAGTCGCCGAATGAGGCAACGGTCATGCGAGTGAGGAAGCTGTCACTTAACCTGGCTCTGATACCAAATGATGCAGTTTCGCAAGCGATCAAATGGCTCAAGAACAATTTAGTAATCAAAGACGATAAACGAACCAAAGGTTCCAAGAACAAAGTTCTTATAAATTCATATTCAATCAAAAAACTAAAAAATAATAAACCCTAGATCCCATTATATAGGTGGAGAATCATTGTTCAAATAGGAAACTAAATAAAAGATAAATAATAGATAATAATAATAATCTCCAATATGCCCCTGCATCACCTTTCTTCTCACTTGATGAGCCAAAGAACACAAGAAAAAAAGATGGGATGTGGACTCAACTGCTACGCTGCATAAAGGGCAAAGAATAGAGTTGATTTCCACACCTTTAAGAGAAAGGTTCAAACGAGTAGGAAGATTATCCAAACGAACTCTCTAAGCAAACACGTTAACCTTAATGGGAATAACTTTCACCCATCTCTTAGGCTACTTTATTTTTTTTATATACTAGTCATGAAGACCCGTGCGTTGCACCGGGCTGTATGTAAGTGTTCATAGTGTATTCTTCGGCCCTTATTTTTACTATTATATAAGTTGTTATGGTAGCACACCTTTTCTAAAATAGTTTATTGACGTGTTATATTTGGTACTTATTTAGGCTCTTTTATTTGATACTTTGAACTTGTGTATGTCATGGTCTTTTTTTACCTAAAACATAAAGTGCACGGGTTTATTTTGTTATATTTGAAATTTTTTCTTTGAATGATGCACATGGGCTGTATAGAAGTTTTCATAGATTTAAAATACGTGCGATGCACATGGGCTGTATAGAAGTTTTCATAGCGTAATATTCGGCATTTATTTTCGTCATATTATATTTAAGTTATCATGGTGCCACACATTTGCTAAGCTTTATACGTATTTAAAATACTTTATTGAGTTGCACATGGGATGTATATAAGTTTTTATAGCGTAATCTTCGGCACTTATTTTCGTCATTATATATCTAAGTTGTGATGGTATCACATTTCTAAGCTTGACACACATTTAAAATAGTTTATTAACATTAAAAGAGTATATGTGAAGAGACTTTTTTCAATATGTTACATTGAAAAGAGTCTCTTCACATGTACTTTTTTAATATGTATAAGTTACATAAATTATTTTAAATATGAAGTGATGACATTAATGTTGGAGACCTTTTATATTCATCCCTGTGCGATGCACACAGGTTTGGACTGCCTCAGGACCTATGCAATGCACACATGTTGGATCTAATTGTTTTTTTCGTAATGTTCAGGACTAATTTTCGGTTTATGTTTGAAACTCTCATTTTTTGTGAAAGACGGACTTTGTTGTTCAAATAAATTATATTATTAAAAGCCAACTATAAAACAAATTTTCTTTTTAACAAAACTATAAAAACATAAAACATTAAAGTAATTAGTATATTCAAGAGTATAAAGTATAACTCGTATAATAAAAAATCAGATCCAATGACCCAAGTCCGAATCATAAACCCGCTCTAATCAATCAATTGACCCGACATTTAACTATACACAATTTTCTTCTCCTTTATATACTTCGATTTAGAGATTCTCATTGTTAAGATGATATACCACCATTTTCAATATGTAACATCGACATAATTTACACGGTCATATCAAATATCAAAGTCACGCAATATTCCAAGACGTTTAATTAAGAAAGTGACATTAACACACCGCAAGACAAAAAAACTACATTAAGAGCAAAAATATTAAAATGCAGAAGAAGTAATTTTATTTTTAGAAAGAAAGTGAATTTTAAAACTTACGAAAATATCTTTAACGATTTAGTAACTAAAACTACCTTTTAATCTATATATAATACTAATAAAATACTAAAATTTTTATAAAATTTATAATAGTTATAAAAACTGCTTATAGGTTGACAGAAATTTGAGAACTAATTTTCTTAATAAAAAATCTCTTTTCTAATTACTTTTAGAATTTATGCACGTTTTTATATACGTTTTATTACACGTTTTTATATGAGTTTTTATGCACGTTTTCATATACGTTCTTATAAACACATTTTTATACAGGTTTTTATATACGTTTTTATATACTTTTTTATCTACATTTTTATATACGTTTTTATATAAGTCTTTATATACATTTTTATCTACGTTTTTATATATGTTTTTATCTACGTTTTATATGCATTTTTATCTATGTTTTATCAAAAAATATATCTATGTTTTAATCTACATTTTTATATACGTTTTTTTATTCATTTTGACATACGTTTTTATATATGTTTTTATCTACGTTTTTACATACGTTTATCTACATATTTAAAAACATAGAAAAAAACGTTTATAAAAACATGTATAAAAACATATTTATAAACATAGATAAAAATGCAAATAATAACGTAGAAAAAAGCGTATACATAAAAATATATATAAAAACGTAGATAAAAACGTATATAAAAGCGTATATAAAAATGTATATAAAAGCATTGATAAAAGCGTAGGTATTAAAAAAAACGTATGTAAAAACGTATAATAAAATGCATACAAAAACATATCTATCTATACTACTATATAAAGCATTTAAGTTGTGGGCTCCACCAAAAATTAAGATAAGGAGCTCCAATTAGGGAATGACATGTGTCACTTCTTAACCAAAAAATAACTTTTATTTTCAAATTGAAATATCTTTTGATCTATTTATTTTTTAATAATCTAATTTCACCATATTTTCTAAAATTTTGTGCTCTTTAATTCAACATCCATTTTAATATATTTTTAAAAGTTTTTAGTTTTTGCATTTTTAATGGGTTATTTTGATTCAAATTTGTACAACTTTAACATTTATTTGAATCAATACAAACTTGATTCGTCAAAATTATAACTTTTAGGGGAGTGTTTGACGGGTAAAAAATTGTGAGGGTCTTTATGCGAGAATAATAATGTCACGGAAAAGTTACGAGAAACCCAAACAATCACATACAACGAACACATATACTTTCGAAGTGTTGTGTAATGAATTCAATAAGCGGGTTCGGAATTGTAGGAGAGTTGGATTAGCAATTCATTCATTATTTCTATTGTAACTATTTTTTTCCCACCGCCGCTGTGCGCGGGTATCCAACTAGTGTGTAAAAAAACGTGTATAAAAATGTGCATAAAAACTTCTATAAAAACGTATATAACAATATACATTTTCAAGCAATTAGCCCTTTTCAAAGATATGAATTTATTTGTTTTCAAACTATTGGACTAAAAGTGAAACACCCGACAAACCACAAGGACTAAAAGTAATGTAATTAACTCTTTTATTTAGCAATATAGATGAAAAGACGAGAATGCCCTCAGACTTAACGGTCAAAATTGGTCAAACTAACGGCCAACGAAAATTGGACCAAAACCGTTACGGGTCAGCGGATTCTGGACAAGATCCGTTACATTTCAAACTATTGGACCAAAACCGTTATACCCGGTAAACCACAAGGACCAAAAATGTAGTTAACTCTTGTATTTATCTTATTTTATTAAAGATTTGTTTAGATTCATAATAGTTATTTTGTTTCCTTACTTTAGTTTTAGTAAAGATTCTTAGCTTTCTTGCTAAGTCTCTTTTTTATTATAAATTATAATTGTTTTAGGTTTTAAAGAGATTATTGTGAGTTATTAAGAAAAGAGAAGTTTCTCTTGAAGTCCCGATTGGGCACCCTTTGAGGGTTTATGCAAATTCCTTTGTTCGTTGTTCTTTGTGTGGTTTCTTTCATTCACAACGGTACCCGCCATCAGAATCCATTGTATCACCCAAGCGGCCAAGCCCATATCCAAGAATCCATTGAATTGAGAGACTTCTTTGTGAAAATTGAAATAGTGGATAAAAGTTGTGTAAGGAGTAAGGGGTTGCTTACGTTACCATTAGTGGACATGAGAGTGGGTTTAAAATCTTTACTCTTAATTGGAAGACTCATCACAACCTTTTTTTTTTTTTTTTAAGACACTTATATTTAAAAGTCATTCGATTAAAAAATAAAGTGAACAGCCGTATGATTACATATGGGAGATGATTTGCACACTCCAACTTATTATTTGCACACTTAAACGTACAAATAGTTAAAACAGAATGTCAATATTGTAAAAGTATTTAATGCATGCATTAGAGTGTCTCAATCAATTTTTAATGTGTGCAAATCAATTCCCATTAAATATAATTTAAATAAGTACAAGGTGTATTTACTTGATATATGATATATTAGCTAATGATTAGGGATGTCGATTATGTGTACTAATCAATTATCAATTATTATTCTATATAAGGAACAAAAACAGAGCATCAACCCAGTGAAAAGCATTAGAAAAATAGAAAGCATTAATTATTAAATATTAAGTTATTTCAAGGATCTTGTTTAATTAAGAAGGCTTAGATCGGGGGTAATAAGGAGTATCTAAGATCGCGTTCATCATCGTTACATCAGTTTTTTCTCTCTATAATAAACTTCACCATCAATTTAGTGTAATAAGACAACCAACTTTACCACCAAAACATATTCCACTTAAACACAAATATATCCACAAAAACCATTTAATAAACACACACACAATAAACTTTCTACGACTCGGTCGTCTGCACGACCGACGACCGAGTCTTGCAAAATTTGGCTTCAAGATACGTCGAAAGGGAGCTCCGTACCAATGAAAACGCGTGCATGGTGCCACATGGACAAAGGATGCGTGCAATTTTCTTTTATTACGGACAATCTTATATTGAGAAGGCTCTGTTTGAGATATTGATTCATAATTTTTTATTTGATTCACTAGTATATGTCAATTAATAGTAAATCAAATCTACAAATCAGAAATTAGATTCAAATCTTTGTAAAAATCGGAGTTATGGTAATGATTCATTATAATTGGATTTGTGATTGACGATTGTATACATATCGCAAAATCATGAAATTTTCAATATTAATTCAATTTTTTTTGCACATTTTGGATTACTAGACGAGTACCCGTGCATAGCAACGGGATTTTATCGCGGCAGATAGTTGTAGCGACAAAAAAGGTTTATGGTTTATAAACGAAAAATAATAAAAGTTTGAGGATTTGGGGATTAAACATAATGTTTTGAAACCCGGTTCGACCCGGCCGGTTTCACCAGTTGAACCGATTCCGATCGAAAAACGGGTCAAATAAAACTGGTTTTTATATTTTCGAAACCCGGTGAGACCCGAAAATTGGTTTTAAATATTTTTCCCGAAAATTAATAGAATATATTTTTCCCGAAAATTGGTTTTGTATATTACTCATTCAACATTTTGGAAAAATTCAACATTTCATATATTGCATTAGTTGCATTAAACATTCAATACTTTCCTTACCCATTTTTCAACAATTCAACAAAGTTAAGAATTCAAGTTTGATCATTTTTCCTTTTTATGTAGTAAAGATAATCACATTAAATGAGTTCTACACCTGATAAAGTTGAATCAAAATTAAAAATCCGTCGTTTTTTAGCTTTCTTAATTTCTCTCTCAATTTAAATCTTTCTCAATAGATCTAGATTATTTTTATTAATACATGAATATCAAAATTATTTCAAATGTGTTTTTAACTAAGTCGGTCAAGAAGTACATGCTGGAGAAAACGGTTTGAGTTCGATCTTAACCCCCACCAAAAGATTACTACCACAACCAACATTGTTTGAGGCCGATTTATGGATCTGGATCCGTCAACATATACGAATACATGGAATTAAAATTTGTTGGCCGATTTAAACCTGCTGAAGAACATTTGTGTCGGTGAACATTCATGAATTGAATTGATATTTCTTTAACATAGAATAAAAAACATATCAAAGTTTATAACAACACAATACATGAGTTACAAAGATATGAGAGATGGGAAAATAATCCTTGCTGCAAACAGCAGGGAATCTTCTCTGCTGCTAGGTATAATCGGGGATCAGTTGTGTACAATCATAAAAGTTGAGAGGCTGTAAAGTGTATAATCAGAGACCATTTTGCATACAAACAGTAGACACTCCCGGCTGTGTTTGCTGGGGTGTTAAGCCCATTAGATATATATGCTAGGTAAATATGATGAAGAAACTTGAAAGTGACAATACTTGCATTAAGAAAAACTTGACTGTTCAATTGGTTGTTAACATGTTTTAGGAAAGGGAGATGATTTTTACTCAACTTTTTGATTGAGACACTCTAATGTACAATTAGTTAAAGCAGAATATATAAATTGTACAATTATTTAATGCATGTGTTGGAGTGTCTCAATTAAAAAGTTGAGTGTGCAAATCATTTCCCTTTAGAAAATTGGAAATGTCGAATAGATTATATAAAAGTAGTTATCATAAATAATCATTAATATTGATCATACATACTTTATTCGTACATTATTTGCATATTAAAATTAATCTTTTCGTTTTAAAAATAATTTTTCACTTTCATATTACACAAAATTTTAATAAATTTCTGTGACTATGTTCCAACAATCAAATACCATATTTACTCATTAAAATTACTTTTGATTTTTTTAAAGCAAAGATAAAATAAATATATAAAACCCCAAAAGGTAAAAACTAAAATTACTTTTGATTTGTTCAAACACAAAATAATCATTTGTTTTAGAACATATTCAAATAAAAAGGTGAACATTTAATGTGTGAACAAGTGAGTAATACACTAATACTTATTCACTTTATCAACAAGTTTTAATTAGTTATACTTTAGATTAAATAACAATATATCTGATTTAGTCATTTTGCAAGAGCATCATCTTAATCAACAAACTCTAATAGTTAATTATCTCTTTAATATGTTTATCTTAAAGTTCAAAGAGAGCTTATCACTTTTCTATATTCTTTTTATACCAATCAACAAACTCTTTCTATAAAGTAATTGTAGATTCTATTAATGATTCGTGACGTGACCATTAAAATTTGCACATATTTTTTCTATTAGTTCTGGTATACATAAGAGAAAGGGGTATGGTGGCAAGGGGGCTCGTCGTTTTTGACGTGGCACCCCGCCACCTCTCGCCAGTTACTCGCCATCCCACCAACGTGGCTCGCCGAGGATGTGAGGAAGTAAACGACAAATTTGTGTTGCAGGTATTCGTTCGGCAACGTTTGAATTTTAATTTAATTCTTTTTCTAAAAAAAATAAACACGCTTTTACGCTATAAGTATTACCTCACTTTAATAAAGTTTTATACAACTACTCTTTCAAAACACTTCATCTTAACTAATAAACATGAGTGATTCATCCTATTCCGGCTGTACGTCCGATCTTGATGATATTGCAGACATAAAGATGATTATGCAACAACTTCGGTATGAGCAATCGTTGCAAGAACAAGAATCCGAAAGTTCAAACCACCGTAATTACATCTACTGTGAACATGATGTTAATGAAGAACGTTTAATTGACGACTATTTGGTGATAACCCAAAATATCCGGAGGCTTATTTTATGCGTCGATATCGTATGAGTCATAAACTAGTTTTAGAAATAGTCAAAGGTATTGAAACATATATTTAAACTGTTCATCCTCTTCCCGGTCATTTTAAATTCTTTGTTGTCCGACCCGATGCTACGGGTCAAATGAGTTTTAGTGTTATTATGAAATGCACATCTGCCATACGCTAATTGGCATACGGCGTAACACGTCGTGCATTCGATGAGTATTTACAAATGTGGAAATATTGCGCACGCGATAGTCTAGATAATTTTACTATGTGCATTATCCATTTGTATATGCCAGAGTTTTTAAGAAAACCTGACTTGAATGAGATTAACAATTTATACAATGCACATAACACTGGCAATGGGCTAATTGTATGCACTGGCAATGGACTAATTGTCCGAAAGAATGGCACGGGCAATTTGGGAGAGATGATAAAAAAAAATACCCAACTATAATGCTTGAAGCCGTTGCGTCATATGATTTGTAGATTTGGCATGCATTTTTTGAGGTAGCGGGTGCGAATAACGATCTTACCGTTTTGAATAATTCTCCGTTATTTGATGACCTTCTTGATGATCGACTCTGTGGCTCCGTTTGAAGTTAACGGAGTTACATTTCAACAAGGGTATTACCTAGCTGACAAGAGTTACCCACAATGGGCATCTTTTGTCAAATCATTTTCTGTTGCAAATTTCGAGAAAAATGGAAATTGCTCGAAAAGACGTTGAAGGATCTTTTGGTGTCCTCTAAGGACGTTGGCATGTTACAAGCTAACCGGCACATGCTTGGAGTGTCAACAAGCTACGAAAAGTCATGTACACGTGCATCATATTGGATAATATGATTTTGAAAGATCAAATATATGCGATATCCGAAATGAACGACATTTATATTTGTCCACGAGCAAATTTGGCACAGTCATGGATCGAGCGATGCGAAGTGCAACGAAGGAAATATAAAGAACTCCGTGATAAACAAACACACGCAAAGCTAACGAAATATTATTGAGCATGTTTGGCAACAACATCAATAAAATAATATAGTTTATTTATAATTTGATGTATTTTTTTATTTGTATTTCTTAAGTTTCGTATGTTTTTAATTGGTCGTATGTTTTATTTTTTCGTATTATTTGTTCGTATCGTATTGTAATTTTATTTGAATGAAATGAATTTAGTTTGTATGAAAATTGGAAAATAAATAAAATTGGGGTGTGTGTAGGGCCCAAATGGCTTTGTTGAAACTTGTTTCCGCGAAAGACTCATCTTGGAAAGCGAATTGTCTCTCAATAGGTGGCCGCCTAACCCTTGTTAAGTTCGTGCTTGGTAGCCTCCCTGTATACTACCTTTCTCTCTTTAAGGCTCCTTCCTTGGTTATTGACACGTTAGAATCCCTTAGAAGACGGTTTTTTTGGGGCTTCAAAGACTCTCAACGGGGTATTAGTTGGGTTAAGTGGGACTCCATCCTCGCCAGCTTTAAGAATGGAGGCCTTGGTGTTGGAAGCATTTTAGCCAAAAACCTTAGCCTTCTTTGTAAATGGAAATGGAGATTCTACACCGAGAAGGAGGCTCTTTGGTCTAAAGTTATTTGTGAATTCTATGGTACGGATGCCGGTTTCTCATCCTCTGTGAGTTCGAGTGGTTTAGGGGGTGTGTGGTGTGATATTCTTAAAACTATTAAACAGGTTGAAAACATCGATCTTGGCTTCAAAGAGTCTTTCGCGATTAAAGTGGGATGTGGAAATAACACTTCTTTTTGGAAAGATTCTTGGTGTAGTCCTGGTATCCGGCTCATGGATACTTTTCCAAGACTGTTTGCCCTCGACACTGATAAAGATTGTTTGGTAAGTGACCGTTGAGGTTTGACTGATGGTTGTTGGAGTGGAACGTGGTCTTGGCGTATCACTCCAAGGGGTAGAAGCCTTGATGACATCTCGACTCTCAATTCTCTGATGGGGAACCTCCAGTTGAATCCGCTTGATATGGATAAATGGTCTTGGATAGGTGACGCGTCGGGGCAGTTTAAGGTCAATTCTCTCTCAAAAAGCCTTGATGGCATTATGCTTCAGGGTAGTATGCTTGGCGAGCACCATAATTGGAACTCATGGATTCCTCGGAAAGTTAACGTTTGCACTTGGAGGGCATCGATTGATAGGCTCCCCACTCGATCTAATCTCGTTATTCGTGGGGTGTCCCTTCCTTCTGTTCTTTGTTGTTTTTGTAACAGGGATGTCGAATCCTTGGATCACTGTTTCATTAGATGCCCTCGGGTTATCTCGATATGGCGGAAGATTTGGAGTTGGTGGAACCTTGCCTCACCCTCGGTCTTTCCTTCCTTCTCAATTCAGGATATTACCATAGGTAATGTCAAAACCTCAGGAAGCCCTCGAAGAAATAAAGTCTTGAATGGAGTTTTACATTGCTCATTATGGTGTATTTGGAAGTGGAGAAATAGGGTCTCCCATGCGGATCCGGATTCGGCTCCTATGATTATTGAAGAAGACATTTTCCCAGCAATTCAAAGGATATCAAGATCGTGGATGTCGGCTCGCCTCAAATCGCCCGATGCAAATTGGAACAACTGGATTTCAAGACCTTTTGACATTTTTCCTTAGATAGCCCTTCTCTGGTTTTCTTTTTTGGATTGTCATCTTTTGGGCATGTAATCTTTCCTTTTCTTTGCTGTTCTCTAAACTCTAACTTTTGGTTGTTTCTTTTTGGTTCCCTCCTTGGGGCCTTTCTTAATATTATTCCAGCCTTTCAANTTTTATTCCAGCCTTCCAAAAAAAAATGTTGTTTTTAGTAATAAAAGTGCAAGTTAAATGATAATTCTGGATTAAATGACCACCAGAGGCTCCAAAGATGAGAATATATCTCCAAAAGAACGAGTGAAAGCAACCCAGTTGAATAATAAAGTATTTGGAAATTAATTTTGTAAAGGCCTAACATGAACCTTTTTCAAAGCCAAGATCCAAGTCCAACATTCCATGTAAGTTAATGAGGACGGCTAAGTTTATTTGACCCAAAATGCGGACCAGAGTAAATGTTCTCTTCTCTTTTTAGAAAAGTTCGAATTGGATCATAGGTTGAATTTTATTCCAATGTTCTAAAATAGGACTTTGTCCAAGTTGTTACAGTTTTTCTTCTTCCTAATTGGTGTTTCTCAGTAATATTTCTACTTTTTTAGAAGTAAGAATAAATTTTGCCGTGCATTAATTTCTAAGCTATTTTTTTTTATAGTTTACAACTTTAATAAAACATTAGTAAAAAATGTAAGAAACATAAAAATAAAAATAAGAAACAAAAAAAAAGAAGAAAAACGTTACACAATAATAATATTCTGTCTTGAATGGGAGTGTTGTAACGAATATCACACCACCAATGTCAATGGCTCGTATTCCTCCACTCCATAAACTCTTCTTTATATATCAACACCAAAGAAAACCATTTCAAACTCCATAAATGTCGAAAACAAAACTTGGAACGTCATGCAAATACAATTGCTATTCACTATGAACATCCTCTTCGAGGAAGAAGATTTACTGGCGGTTACGTTGTGATCAGTCTATTTTTAAATTTATATATAGTGATCGTGTATAAATTCAGTAAAAGAGATAAATGGAATCAGAAATGCCAGGTTCGATGGGGACAAGCGCAAGTTTAGTACTAAGATTGGGACAGACTATTTTTTCTATTGCTTCTCTCCTTTTCATGTGCCTTGGTGTCCAATTCTACGCGTATACTTCTTTCTGGTATATATTTACTGTTCTTCAATTTTGTTCTTTAAATGTCGTTGTAACAGTTTCTAGGGGTCTCGATTTAACCTTATAATTAAAATCGTGTATGCAAAATGTCAAAACGCCATTTCCAACCAGCTCCTTGTCAGCATGCTATTCACTATATTAAAAACCTTGTAAGTCTTTTCACATAAGCCTTATTTGATGTTAGATTGTTCCAGCAATCAAGCCAAATCAGCTCTACCAAAACATAAGAGGCTCATAAGAAGTTTAGATGGTCACCCAAACAACCCCTTAGTTATTGCATATCAGAAAAACTGATCAACTTGTAAGTATGTGAATTTCAACTATAATCACACACCATAAAATGCCCATTTTATTTTAACTTTAAAAAGTAGCAACAGATTGTTATACAAATCTGAAGGACAATCACACTTTTAACACTATTGTTCTTGAGTAGTAGTAAAAGATTTTTAATAAGGTCATCTTAATCAATTGAACTTGATGTTTAGTAATCAATGATAAAGAAGAATTGAGTGTACATTTCATGATATAGAAAGCATGTGTGATACAATCATCCTCTCATATATATGTTAATCAAATGAGACTGATTATGGTGTTTGATGCAATGACTTCGCTAGTTCTGATTGGTCTAGTTGAAGTTAGAAAATCTGTTTCATATGTATGTCATTGTTATAAGTTAGAAAATAGTTGATTACACAAGTAAGCATACTGTGTTTTGGTATGGAGTTGGAACTGGAAGGTTGTTGCATACTTGGTCAGCCTTGCATTATTTAACACCTAAATGATATATTTTTTCATATTGCTTTTGTTAACCTGGTTTACTTCCACATTTGTAACAATAATGGTGTTCATGACACTAAAGTATATATTTTTATTTCAGCTTTTTGGTGACAATTAAAGGCTTGATGATTCCATGGACTTTGACACTAGCATTGGTTGATGCATTCTCTGTATTTGTCAAACGCCCATATCGCCAAGTGCAACTAGTGTCGGTCATTGTTATAGGAGACTGGGTACGTATAGTATATTAGTTAATCAAACTATATCTCATTAAATTCTTTCCTTCAATTCCTTGATACTCACTAATCGAAAACTATGGCAGATTCTTTCATTCCTATCATTAGCAGCTGCGTGCTCAACAGCTAGTGTATTAGATTTCATGGTTACAGAAGCGGGTTCCTCCTTTTGTGACGGAGAAATGTGCAGCAGATATCAGTTATCAGCTGCCATGGCCTGCTTGTCTTGGTGCTTGACTTTGGCCTCGGCTTTATTTAATCTTTGGCTACTCCCTTCTTTATGCTCTAATACAAGATAAATTTTGTCAACATAGAGGCAACACATAGTTGTCTGTATTTATAGAAGTGACTCGATCGGTCAATGAAAAAACATATATTAACTCTTTTCGTTAATGTGCTAATGTTGGAGACAGTCATTGATAGTTCGATACAGATCATATTGTCAATGCATATAGGAAGATGAATTATATACCAAAAAGTAAAACTTGTGGTATGGGACAGGAAATTATTCCAGCCTTTCAAAAAAAAAGTGATGGAGTATTTTGAATGGTAGATGATCTGCAAACTCCCATATTTAATTGTATGTACATTAAGTATTCCAATCAAATTTATGAGAGTGTAAATCATTTCTTATTTTAAAGTAGAAGTGTCGAAATAAGGTGATACCTGGTAGGGCCCAAATGAAAAGTTCTGGTTATTTACCACACCCCTTGCTCTAATCAATTACGGAGTACTAGTACACGTTTAATGGTTTTGCTTTGAACAGCTAGTTTAATGGAGCTGTATCATGCAAATTATTTCATTGTAAATATGTTGTTAACTTGTTATATCCGTGAAAGAAAACTGCAAAAACGATTGGAATAACATTTGAGCTATTTTATCTTTCGAAAGAAAAATTTAGAATTAGGTAAATATAATTTGGCCCTTATCCAACAAAACATGACTTTTAACATACACTCGTAGCTTTTACATGAGGGTTTTTTAGATAATGGATGGACACCAAAATATAACTAATTTGTCATTTTATATATATATATATATATATATATATATATATATATATATATATATATATATATATATATATATATATATATATATATATATATATATATATATATATATATATATATATTTTTAATTATTATTTTTAATGTATAGTCATACTTTTAAATTTCGTCAAACCCATCCTGTAGTTCCGTTTATCAACACTCCTATTAGCGAGATGGTAAAATGGTCATAAAATACAAGTTGAATTTAAAAATATAATGTATACAATAAAGAAAATTAAAAATAAGTAAAAAAAAACAAAAAACAAAAATGACAAATTAGGTACATTATTTATTTTATTTCTTTTTATTTTATTTATTTTTTTTATTTTTTGCCTTTTACCTATAAAATAAAGATCGAGAAACAAATCTATTCATTGTCATTATATGGAGTTACATTGTTTTCATTAGCTTGTCCAGTTTAATTCAAGGTAAGTAACATGTTAATTCATATTTGGTGCAAATAATTTCGACGTGATTACGATAATATTTTCGTAAGAAAAGAGTTTTACCCGGTTTGTGCTTTTATGTCGATGGCTTAAACCCTGTAAAGTGTAAACATATGTCGACTAAAAGAATAAAAATCATAGTTACTTAGAGAAAAAGTAAGTAACATAATTAGGAATGATAAAAACATAACAACGTGTTTTGTAAATATTGCTTATCATAAAGGTCATCCTTGTAATAATTCCACAATACAAAGATGCTTCTCCTGAAAATAAAAGTATTGATGTGAACATGTAACAACCAAAAAGATATGAATTTTTTATATAAATATTTTAACATTATTCAAAAGACTGCTTGAACACAGCTACTTCATTGCTGGCTCTTGGTAACCAAATAGACCCTACAACATCTTGGGCTCACCACCTCACCTATTTGACCGCCGTTGACACCCACTATCACCAAACTGTGTGCCCCACGCGCCACCATTGCGATCATTACAAAACATAAGACCCTTAACTAAATACCTAAACCCTCATTTATTATTATTATTATTATTATTATTATTATTATTATTTACATAAAGTTTGACGGGAGTGTGTAGACACAAGCTGTGCTCCTATTCATTTTTTTAATATAAAAACTCATTCTATGAAAGATAAATGCACTACTTTTAACATTTTTAAAGTGATTAATAGAAATAGACTTAATACGTGAGAGTGTGTCCAAAGACTTCGTATCGAATTCCCCAAACGTATAAAAGGTAAATGTTATGAACTTATATTCATTGTCCTCACATTTGGACGTATACTTACTCTTTTTCTTCTTCACAGTGTTGTGCAAAGATAGCACAGAAGCCCATGAAGTCACCCACGTACCAGCAAAGGGAGAGATTCCAGTCACATCCAAACACACGTCTTTACCTTGGAGTCAATTAAATAGTAAAAGGTCCGCAGATCTTAGCTATTTTCCATCCTTTGAGAGGAAACCCATAGAAGTCTCCTTACGTAATATAATTCCAACATTGGAACATATATCAACTAGTATATCACGTACCATATTATGCCTCAACTTCACGCCCATTTCACTAGAACAGTGGAACGCATGGTCTCCCCATTAGTCCATACGATGCACATTGCAACACGGGCAGAGGCTACCTTTAGAGAACATAGGTATAGTAAGCCTATAACACAACACATATCGGAATTGACAATGGTTCATCCTCTATCCCAAGCCGTTAATTGGGATGGTGAAAAGAAAATCTTGTGCATGTAAAGCGCGGATATAGCTGAGAATAACCAACTATGTTGTTGTTGTTGTTGTTGTTGTTGTTGTTATTATTATTATTATTATTTATACTGCATATAAATATTTTGGACTTCTTATAAAAAGAAGTTTTAAAAGTTTAAAACAAAAAACATTATTATGAAAGAAAATTTATTGTAAAATTTAAAAATTTAAGTCTCGTATAAACTGTATAATAATCCTATCTAATAATGATATATTTTAATAATATTGTTTATAATAAAAATTCACTAAACTTATAACCACCAGTTTAATTTTAAAATTTTAAAATAAAAGTTTTAACTATTTACATTATTAGTAATTGGGTTTTGCTAAACAATGCCCACTGGGCAATGCTTAAGATAAATATAAAAGGAAATTTGGACTTTGTTAAATGAAAAATGTCATATATTTAAGTTAATTTTTATGTTCATTTATTGTGCATTAAATGCATAATTACTTTAAATATGAAAGAAACAGATTATTTAATGTGGCTTAAACATTGCCCAGTGGGCAGTGTTTAGCAAAACCCTTAGTAATTTAGACATTCTAGTTTTGAGAACCATGTATCTATTATGTTATAAAGTATTTAAAACACTGTAGATAAAAGGGTTTAAAATGAAAAGCATTTGCTCACCACAAAAATAGTCATCGGATACCCGCCGCAGTATTACGCCGATATCCTTCTAGTTATTATTATTATCAGTTTTATGAAAAAAAGAAAAAAGAAAAAAGAAAAAAGAATGGCGTCTGATTAGTTTACTGATTAATGACTTGCTCATAACATATTTTAGTGGTAGCGTATAAATTGATATATGAACAAAAAGTGAAAATTGGAGAAATTGTATGATATCCTTTTCCTCCTTATGAAGCATTTAATGGAACAGCGTTTATGGAACTTTTCAAGAGCTTGTTTATTTATGAGAACATTATGTTTGGCATGCAATATTTTGGAGCATTTTAAAGATAAGCTAGCGCATTAAACACAAAGTTTGTTTGACAATCTTGACAATGAACGTGTTTTAATTTCATTTGAACGTTTGTATCAGAAACGTTACTCCATAAAACAATGAAATGTAAATACTTGTACTTTTTGTTACCGCTTCCAACTACCAAACATATACGTATATTTATCATTTTTTCACTAAAAAATATTTCTTCTAAGGTTTTGTCGTGATTACCCGCAATTTTCCCACTAACACAATCAACGTCTAGGTGGTGATCCTTCACGCCAACCAGAGCCAAACGATAGAAGGTGCAGGACTACAACCGACGTCAGCAGCCACACAATCTTACACCAATCCCATTTAATAATGTGTCCAAGTTATTGGGTCGGAATTGATATGTATGAGTTCTCTAATCGACAACAACAATAATATTCAGTCTCGTCTAAATTAAGTATTGACAATGTAAGATATAGACAGTTACACTTAACTGGTGTTGATACAAAAGTTGGGCTTTCCTTGTTTGGGTTCCTCCCTTCGTATCAATTGCTTGATATCGTCTGAAACCTGCGCACTAAGAATGAAACAAACACCGTTAGGCTTATCGAGGGATTGTTTCCCCCGATTATCCTCCGGCGTGAGAGTAAGTAATCGTAGTTTAGGGTGATGTATAAGTTAGGGTTTAGTGGGTAATGTACTGTTTGAGGGTTTAGCGCTCCGTATTTAGATGGTAAGTAACCGGATCAGGGGTTACTTGCTTCACGTTTACGTCAAGGCGTGGTCCGTCATATCGGATATTTGCCGTAAGGTCATCCTATTTTGAACTGCGAGTGATCCGTATCCTTCCAATACGT
>LBNU01006432.1:64717-75137 GCA_014162995.1 Artemisia annua | reverse complement strand
ACACCCGTCATCCACGAAGACTCAACCATACTAATTACAGGTAAAAGATTAGTTAGGGAGTATGAAATCTAAGTAACCACTACTTTCCCCACCATTGTCTTCTCAAAACTTTATTTAAATCGCATAAGTATGATAACTTGGGTTAGTGACTAGCAACTAATTTCCGCCCACTCCTTCAAAACCGAGATTTTACTGTTTCTAAAAAATTATAAAAATACAAAAAGAATCATCCTCCACCCTTAGACCTTAGATTAGGGTAGTCTTTAACCTAACGACACTATTCCCTGTGAGAGAACGATCAAGTCCCCGGTACTTGCCGGACTACACTATACTACATCGGTCAGGGGTAGGCAGGCTGCCTGGTGGGGATTGCGCAAGCTTCTCGAGGATGCCCGTCGGAGAGGGGTAAAACGTAGTGCGTGTTGCAATCCACGCGCATCAGTAACACCATACCATACTTGTCATTTCAATCCCAAGTGTTGTTCCGCAAACACTTGGGTATAATTCTTTTGATTAATTTCTAATAAAGAGTTAAACGTTGAAAAACTTGTTTCTTATCTTTTACGTTTTTTTAGTTATTAATCTTTGCATCATTATGCTATGGAACTTGGTTAAATTAACTCGGTAATTAACCATTAACCAAGTAAAAGGGACCAACAGGTACCTCCCACCAATATTCATGATAGCACATTATTCACATGAACATCGCGCTTAGTTCGTACTCTCCAAAGGACACTCAACCTTACATCTTCACATTTTGAGCCAATAACATATGCAAAAAAAAGGAACATGTTTCAACGTTGCCAGTTATCAATGTTACGCAAGAAAAAAGTAACATGTTTAGATCAAAGGAAAATTGCTAAATGCATGTTCATAAGAAAAATTGACAAAATATGATACTTTCAAAATTCAATAACTTGTAAAAATAATATTACAGAACTTGAACCACTATAAGAAAATGATAAACAAAGAAGAATAAAAGTGCTTCTTATTACATAATTACTGAAGAATACACAAGTATAACGAGCACAATTCATTACCACATATATATGGGTTTTCCCAGTTAATTAGAGTTAGGAAACTTGTGTCGCTCCTTAAATCCATTTGTTTATTAGTAAAACACCCCGGAGAAGAAAACCCGGCGGGCTGCTTCTATAAAAAGAGTAAGCACGCCGCTGCCTCTTTGAAAAACCCCAATCCCTAAACCATGAAGCACGTGGTATATTTATTTCATTTTTAGAATTGTAAACGACTCGAGAAGGTTTGACCAAAACCCCAATTTGCAGGGACAATGTTTGTAAAGGTTTTGGTGACACCATCAGTGGTTGTGACCATGAACGACAAAGATTGACCATCAAGATATGAATTTGATTGCCAGTTAGCTCCCCAATTTCTGGACATTGACAGCCATCCTGTTTTTGACCCCTTGATCTTCACGGATTGAACTGCTCCGGCCCCTCCAACATTGGTGATCAAAACAAGCTCAAAGTAGTCTCTTCCGTTTATTGTGAATCTAATTCCACCATGTTTCTTACATGGTACTCTGAAATCAATCAAACCAAAAACATTAGTACTAAGAAAAAGCCGATTAGTGTCATAAATTATTAATNGACCATGAACGACAAAGATTGACCATCAAGATATGAATTTGATTGCCAGTTAGCTCCCCAATTTCTGGACATTGACAGCCATCCTGTTTTTGACCCCTTGATCTTCACGGATTGAACTGCTCCGGCCCCTCCAACATTGGTGATCAAAACAAGCTCAAAGTAGTCTCTTCCGTTTATTGTGAATCTAATTCCACCATGTTTCTTACATGGTACTCTGAAATCAATCAAACCAAAAACATTAGTACTAAGAAAAAGCCGATTAGTGTCATAAATTATTAATGAAAGTGGTGTATGTGCCACAAACATTTTTGTAAGACTTAGTGGCACTTCATACTTTAAGCATGTGTGATAAATAAAAGGAAAAGAGGGATGACCTTTGATATATAACGGGAACGATTCCACCAGCATAAATGCCAATTTTCTCCCAAGCAGGCTGAGCCATATCGAAATGTTCGAGGGGCGGGTTGCACCAACCTCCGGCATCATTGGCTTGTGCATAATTTGGTGGGCAAAAGTTTGTGGCGGTGATGGTCACAGACACTCCTTTCCTGCACCACTTTGGGTTCGCCTTGTAATCACATATGATCTTATAGCACTGGCCGCAAGCAGCTCCATCATTGAAAAGAGCAGTACTCAATGCAGCAGTTCTAGTACCGTAACCACTTGAGTATAAGTTACCATACCCACAAGCACCCCCTGCATTAAACACACTAAAATATAAGTAACAAGTCCGGACCATGTCTAGTGTACCCAACTACAAAAAAGTGTTATGATGTCCCCAAAGGTAGACAATAAAAGAGGCATTTTGCTCATTGGTTAAGCTTGTACTACATGTATTCATGTTGCACTCAAGTGGATTAACAAAGCTGGCTAATGTCATGCAATATTTTATGGGCTTTGGTCTATTTATTTGTTTTAGAAAAAGTAACGTCTTTTATAAATATGTTTAAATACCCTTTAATTATGAGTAGTAAAAGAGTATTTTTGGAACATCCTATGGTAATATAATGAGACCAGAAAAGGCCTCTACATATACGCATATAAGTTATTTTAGCTACAAGAAAAAAACATACCCATGGTCCCCGAAGCATCACTGCCTCCATAAAAGGTTGCATGAGCTCTTTTCCATCGCGAAGCTGTAAAAGCATCCGCATAAACAAATAGAAAACAGATAGCGGATAGCAGAAGAATGCATATTTTTGCCATTTTTGATACGCAAAGGAGATGAAGCAAATGTAGAATAAGAAGAGGAAGATGGGTTAGAAGACTAGAGGAAGAGCTACTTAAATAAGGACCAACCTAAGAAGCATCACATGTACATCTGCAAGTAGAGAATGCTAAGAGGGATTTAATTAATATTATTTTTTAGAAAAATAAATAAAAATATCCCTGCATTAGGGTGTAGAAATTCTGAATCTGATTCAATCATTCCCACGTTCTATCTAACTATTTGTCTATATACCATTCACATGGCTGAAGAGCCGTGAATGGATCAAACCCACAAGCCTAATTTGCTTCTATCATGCATGTTGTTAACATTAATATGAAAATTACTTCATTGATTTGACATCTATGATATGCTAACATCTATGACTAATATCATCAGGGATGCAATAACCACACCCTCCCTACCATGGGGGGTCCACCTATTTTGGTCAAACAGTACAACCCGTGAAGCATACCGTACAACCGGCAGAAGCATCAATCATAGGGAGGGTGTGGCTTAGGGAGGGTGTGGCTAACTCACCCCTATCATTAACTTTTTGTTAAACATCTATGATATGCTAAATAGATACGTAAATGTAAGTTAAAATTAGCTTGCCAGCTATAACACTATAGTACTGAGTAATTCGTTCGTATCAATATAAGTGCCCACTTTATTGTTTTAGTTTGTCTCAAAATAAACGATCACTTCCAAATTACAATCAATCAAAACAATTTTACAAAAAAAATAATAAAAAAGTCTTTTGATTGCTTAACAACGGAATATGTGTACTTTCTCACATTCATGTGTCACTATCAAAGTGTACACTTATCATAAGAAGTGAGTAAATTGTACGACGGAAACATGTAAGAAGTCATTTCCTACAATCGGAGTTCCTCAAAATGAGAAGCACATCAAGATTCTGGTAACAAAAGTGATGTCTCATAGCATCGCTAAAAAAGACACCGTTTCTAGTAGCACAAAAAATGAAAAACCTTTCTACTCTTTAAAAGTAATATAGTGACAACAAAAATCGAGTCTTGATTAGTGTTGCACTTATATCTTCATAATTTTCTTATGATAATTCATTCTAACACCGTGTAACGTTTTTTTTATCACAAGAACGATGCTTTCGCTACAACAAAAGATACAAAGATTGTGTACAATGACTCTTGACCCACATTGGTATAGTGAAAAAGCCTTAATTAACTGACTTCACAAGCATGAAGTACTTTTAATGTTGCATTGTGTGTTGTTGCTTGATGAAGGGAAAATGCATTAAAAAGATATATTAAAGACTGATGGGTCAAGGGAATATAGTTGCTTAAAAGGATATAAATGAAAATGAAATCTCACATGGCTTTAGTTTGACTTTTGTGGATCTAAATTCTGATAAAGTTAATATATGCACTGCATATCATAGTTTACATTTATATTGTAAGGTGCCATTATGTTTTTTTTCAGAGTTTTGGAGGGAAAAAAACAAATATAAGATTCAAGATCCCTCGCAAATGATATACTGTTGCACAAAATAATCCAGATTCTTAAGGTTTGGCATGTACTTACTTTTAAAGATACTTGATTTGCTCACATGATTAACTTGGATAACTGAAACAAAATCTTTTTTATTGCAGATAAATGCTTAAACGACAGTTTCTTTTTGCTTTCAGCCAGAAATCCAATATGAGTAAGGATTTTATGAAAGAAACTAGGGTTAAAGATTAGTAAACGACATTATGACATAAACATATATAAACCGGGTAGGATTGGGAATAAATGGGTATTCGGTGGACTTGAAACATGGCATAATTTCACGTTAGGCATGGGTTACATACTTCGACTTGTCAATCCGTTTATGTTTGTTTTCTTTAATTAAGTATATAAATAAAATGGGATGGCCTGCCAACACATCTAACTTGTGTAATCTGTTTAAACCGCAACATCTTCATAATATGAAAATAGAACTACATCATAAGTTCATAGCTATATCTGTTTGTGTTATTTGTAAGTTTTGATTGTTGTGTTTTTCTTGAGCTGTTCATTAACTACTTACATTAACCTATTGCAAAAAGTATCTTATTTTCATCAAACCACTTAAGGTGATCAAATGACAATAAAACCTTTGACTATCATGCTAAAATGTGTGAGCCATCAAATTCAATTTCTGCTAGATGCAAACAACTAACTCAGAAATAGCCACGCAAACCTCCTGAAAAATGATGGTTTTACCTGGTTTGAGTATGTGTGCGGTGGATTCAAACCCCGCAGATTAGTCAATCAAAATTCGATAGTCACCCCTCCAACTCAAAAAAAAAAAAAAAGTGTCTCCTTTTCATATATGTGAAAATGTTGATTTGTAAAAGAAATTCAAATAAATCTGTACGATAATGTTGACCCCTCGGTAAAAAACATCGAATGTCTTCCATAAAAAACTGACCTATAACATGGATAGGGAATTAAGTAGGCATATAATTCATCTCTTCTTCATGTCTACGATATGGCGTAATGATTGATCTAAAATTGACTTAACAACAATAAAAAAATAATAGTAGGGTGTCGGTTGATATTAAAATTCATATTTAGCATTCCTTTTAAATATTGTATCACATATTTATAATTTCATCAGATCAATCACATAAGTTCGTCTAGATTAATTAATTTTACTAAGTCAAATCATCATTTATCAATACTACTAGTTGAGATAATTTACTTAAATCAGAAGAAACTGAAACCTAATGTAGGTGGTGGATCAATTTTTTTATTTAAGGTACGTAACTAGAAAATGTTAGGACTATGCTAATGCATTCAATAGTAGAAATTGTTGACCCCTTAATGTATTTAGATCAAAGTATTATGTTTAGTACTTAGTATTTGTTTAAGACAATGTTTATATGTATTATTAGTTTAAGTATGGGTCGAATTAAGTACTATGCATATGGGTCAAAATGTTAACCCAAAAAACCCATAATGCAAAAACAGTTATCTAAGTTAGTTAAGTTGGTTGGCAGTTATATTCCAAAAGACACAATGCTTAGATATAACCGTCAATAAGGTCATGGTGTCGATTAGTATTGTATAAATATGTTTTCTTCAGTGAGAAAACATATAACATTCGCTATCTAATATATCTACATATTGCAGTAACATTTGTCCAAGTTTTTACTGTTTCATTGCATACACATAGATCACACACACAGAACCACAAATGGTTAATTACAAACACATTCTCAAATCCAACCATGTTGGCCCAAGGCCTGTGCAAAAGTGGTATCAGAGCCACGGTGGCTCAAATTCATGGGAGAGGCCAACATCTAGAATTGATCAAGGATTCTTCACAGGAAGATACTTGCTAATGGAAACACCAAAGAGATCGGTTCAGTGGAATACTAGGAAGAAAAGTATCTCACCAAAGGAAAGGAGATGCTTGTGAAGAAAGTTTTGGAGAATGAAGCCTTCAATGCTTCTAAATTGGTAGAGAAACAAAGGAAGGAGTCCACTGTGAGAACCAAGAAAGAAAGGAAATCAAGATGCTATATTTGCAGGCAAAGGGGACCTGCTTTTTAGGCATGTGAGAATAGAAAGAAACTTGCTGTGATTGAGTCACAACAAGAAGCAGAAACAACAAATCAAGTTCTTGCAGAAGAAGTCAAATACCCTGAAAAAATACATGTAATAGCAGATTACATGATTGAAGGTTCAAGTGACAAGACATGGAATGAAGTTTGGTATGTAAGTAACAGTTACAAGTTTCATTTATGTCCAAGAAGAATGTTGTTTAAGAAGATCAAGTACAAATTCAAAATGATTTGTAAGGAAGAGAATGAAAAGAAATTTATATTTTCTTATGGAGTTGGTGATGCTGTGGTGAATACAAAGAATGGTGAGATTGTGATTCCAAATGTCCAATACACTCTTGAAGTGTCATTGAACATACTCAGCTATGATTTGTTAGAGGAACAAGGTTATGCAGTTAAGATTGATAACAACATGTGCAACTTGAAGTACATGTTTGATGAGGAGAAAGTTGGGACATAGAGATCACAGGGAATAAGCAACAATGAACAAGTTTGGGGACCAAGACATGTCATCACAGAACACAACAAGTACATGGAAGAATATTTTGAGTCCTTAGATCCAAAAGATGAGTGTTCATTGGTAAAAGGCCTAGAAGATTTAAGTTGGGACATGAATGATACTCAAGACTATGTAGATGAAGAATACATAAGTTGGAATAGGACACTCTATGCCTTAAAGGTAAATTCATTTAACAGATTCACGTCATTTGTGAATTTACTAAAGAAGGATAGTTTAGTGTATAAAAATTGGGAGGTCTTTAGTAAGAAGTATATAGAGATGGTGAAGTGGTTTTATCTAGTATATCTTAACTATGATGTATTAGACACAATACCACCAGTTATTGGAGTGAAAGAAGTGAATTTGCTTAGTTTACATAAGATTGTGGATAGCCTTGGAGGCTATGTGGCTGTCACTTTGAGTGACAAGTGGAAAACCATTGCAAAAATACAAGGCCTAACAGATGAAGAAGGAAATGCAGTACAAGATTGTTATAGGAAGTTCATAGACTTGATAAAGGTGTACCATGACACTGCAAGAATACCCTGGTTTGAGAAGCCAAAAGAAAAAGTGGGAGAATGCAGTAGGGTTGCAGAAGAAAGAGACCCACAAGGCTGGAAGGATGAAGCAGTTAGGGACGGATCACAAGAAGAAGGAATGAACAGATTTGGTGTTAGGATGGATGGCAATAAAGAACAAGATGCACAAGAAACAAGCAGTCAAGGAAGCAATGATTTTGATATCATTGTTTGAAGATATGGAAGCAAGATCACTCAGAAGTTTGATCCTAAATAATTAGGGGGGAGATGTTGACCCCTTAATGTATTTAGATCAAAGTATTATGTTTAGTACTTAGTATTTGTTTAAGACAATGTTTATATGTATTATTAATTTAAGTATGGGTCGAATTAAGTACTCTGCATATGGGTCAAAATGTTAACCCAAACAGCCCATAATGCAAAAACAGTTATGTAAGTTAGTTAAGTTGGTTGGCTGTTATATTCCAAAAGACACAATGCTTGGATATAACTGTCAATAGGGTCATGGTGTCGATTAGTATTGTATAAATATGTTTTCTGCAGTGAGAAAACATATAACATTCACTATCTAATATATCTACATATTGCAGTAACATTTGTCCAAGTTTTTACTGTTTTATTGCATACACATAGATCACACACACATAACTACAAATGGTTAATTACAAACACATTCTCAAATCCAACCATGTTGGCCCAAGGCCTGTGCAAAAGAAATTGCAATTCCTTATGACACGGGAAAAATAGTATAAAGAAATATCTGTACGTAATGACTTTCCTATCCGTATAGCTCTCTGGCCATGTGTTCATTATTAAAGCCTTAACAAAGCTTTCTGTAAGTCAAAACATCTTAATGAAATACATAATTATCAACCTTAAATGGCAATTATATATATATATTTTATCACCTTTGTCACAGTCCTCATATAGTCATATGTATCAAAAAACTTTATGACATTTAAAGAGTTGGTAGCAATTATATTTTAGGGTTCGAACATATATAAAACATGTAGTATTATGTTAAAAAAAGAAATAACTTAACTCACTAGGATCATATTCACATTTCAGGAAATTAATATAGTTGAACATTAGAGTGCATGAAAATAAAGACTAGTACACAAGAGTACGCAATAATGATTTAGGTATGACCTTTTGTAGTAAACTAGTCATTAGGACTCGTGCGATGCACATGACTGTATATAATCATTGATAGTGTATTCTTCGGCACTTATTCTCGTCATTATATATCTAAGTTGTGATGGTATCACACCTTTTCTAAGTATAGTAATTAAGACCCGTGCGTTGCACAGGGCTTATAAAATAAACGAAAATTGTTGTTGAACAACAACGCCATCAACATTTATATCGAGCCCGTGTGCAACAGCAAAATCGATACTTATATTTATTTCAAATACTTATGAAGACCCGTGCGTTACACATGGGTTGTATATAAGTGTTCATATCGTAATATTCGTCACTTATTTTCATCATTATATATCTAAGTTGTGATGGTATCACACATTTGCTAAGCATGATACACATTTAAAGTAGTTTATTGGCATTAAAAGAGTTTATGTCAAGAGACTTTTGTAATACCCCGTAATTTACCTAGTCATTAACTAACGTTAAACACAAAGTAATTTCATTTGAACGTTTAATAAACCACTTTTAAGGGTTTCAAAAAGCAAGGTCAAATAAATTAAAATAAGCCAAAGGAGATGCTTTGTTGGATAAAGAAACATAATATCCAGAGGTTTAACCCCCCCATGTTTGAAAAAGTATGGTATAGTTGTATATATTGTGATATGTTCGTAGGTAGTGTGTTAGGGAGACAATAGGGAACAAAAGAGAAGTGAAATGACAAGAAATTAAATCGGTTGATGACTTAGTGTTTTGTCAGTCGTTTCGTGTGAGTACAAAGGAACCAAAGAAAAGAAAGAAAAATTGAAAATGCAAGGTGATGTTTAATGTTGTGTTTGGAAGCCCAAATAAAGAAAAGAGATGAAATGGGCTAGTGTATAGGTGAATTTCGTGTCGGGTACGCGTGCTGACGGTATGCGCGGTAGCCCGTCGAGAGTGAGATAGAGATATGCCACTAGCATATTTTCATAATTGTGTTATTTAAATAATAGAGCCAAAAAAAAAAAAAAAAAAAAAAAAATTTGTAATGTTGTTTACTGATATACTTGATGAGATGTGTGTCTTACTATTAATCGATTTATATCCACTTATTTCACTATTTACTATAAGTATTTTTCCACATACTTATGCTTACGTATCATACCTATCACAACATTACATCTTTTCCTTACGTAATCTCACCATTCGACCTTGAGTTTGAACATTTGTCTTACCCTTTCAAAACATCTTTTAAAGGGCATGTTACTAGTATGACTGAACCGAGTGTTTTAAAGTTCATTGAACCGATCACCTATATTCAACCAGGGACAGTGGGACATAGTCTGATCACCTATGTCTGACTCAGAGGTGAACCTTGCGACACTAGGAGAAGTTATAATGGGATTATGTCCGGTTGATCTTCTATTTGATTTCTGAGAACGGTAAAATGTTTTCCTATGTTCACGAGCATTGTATATCATAAAGGCTTCCTTCGACTCACAACACAGTAGCCTCACAATACTTTCACACTACAACACTTTATTCTTTAAACGGAACACTTTACTCTCAAAATAGACCATTCTACACTATATGCCCCGTGACTACACTTTACCAACACTAAGCATGGAGATTTGCTTAGCAGATGATGCATAACTATTTAAACATTACTTAACATATATTAACACTTGCTAGTACGGGTTGTGTTACAGTCACCTTTACCCCAAACCACATACAATTGACGAATCAGGATTAAATCACTAGCCGTAATAGGAACGACTCTCTATAGTACCTAAGAGGAAAACCTTCCAATGGAACCAAACAACAAAAGAACCCATGAACCTTTAAGCCTACAATAAGTGAGACTTGTAAACCAA
>LBNU01006432.1:20489-63350 GCA_014162995.1 Artemisia annua | reverse complement strand
GCGTAAAATCGGCGGCATTATTCATATATATATAGACGTATACCTAGAAAGCAAGTAAGATATAATGCTTGTGGAATGATTTTTCTATAGATTTCCTGGAATTCATAAGAGAGATTTTGACAAACATACAAGTTCCGTTAGTAAACTTCAATCAACAAATAAATTCCAGATTTTTGCACCTGACGTCGTCAGGTATTAACTCCTGACGCCGTCAGAGTGTCCTGACAGAAAGTTTAAGTTGAGTTTCTGGAAAATGTAATACCTCGTAATTTACCTAGTCATTAACTAACGTTAAACACAAAGTAATTTCAATTGAACGTTTAATGAACCACTTTTAAGGGTTACATTTTTTTTGCTCTATTATTTAAATAACACAATTATGAAATATGTTAGTGGCATATCTCATATCTCACTTCGAACGGGCTCACGCGCATACCGTCACCGCACGCGTACCGACACCCGATTAGTTATGGCAATAATTTATTTAACTCATGTTCGAGCCCATATATTAATGTTTTTATATCAGTTTGATAAAAACACTCCCGAAAATGTGTTTCATACATTTATACTAATTATAGTGTCAAACCGGAACACCACGGCTCAAATTTAAACTCAAACGGTACACGAAATACGCTACGTAAAATTTATATTTACACAAAAACAACATAGGAATTTGCTACTACATGTTTTAATCCTAAAGACATCCCTTCACTTTTCTTACAAGTATGGCTTATTTATTTTAATAAATCTTGAAGCATGTTGTTTCCTCTTCCTACATGGTGCCGTCCTCCCCTACAAATATTTTAAGAGCTTAAAACTTCCTATGCTTTGACTAAGAAAACAATGTACTTCATGCTAACTTAATATCTTATGGTTTATGATAAAACTAGAGACAAGATTTTCTCCCTTCCCCTTAACCCACGACACCAAAAGCCACCGAACTTCTCCCATTATATTTTTATAATCAACTAGCTTATGTAGAGTCTTAATATAATACTTAACACCATACTTGCCTATTAGATAATTTGACTTTGACCTTGTTACCCTTTGTGTATTATGTCTCCACACAATAAAACATGATATGACCACTCTCCTTTCTCCTTGTTTTGGTGCCATTCGAATGCCAAGTCAAACAAAGCATGCACCATCTTTCACTTTAACTCCTTTCCCATGCAAGTTTATAATTTAAAATTGCTAAGGCCATACTAGAAGTTGGCTATATAAGCCATTCTACCTCACCACAAAACCATACTTAAGTCCATGCTTTATTTCTTTGATAACAAGCAAGCCTTTCTTTTTTTTTTATTTCCTCATTTTGCACGCCTAAGTGACAACACAAGCACGCACCATACTCTTTTCACATCAATAGCCTATACACAATATTAAACTACTTGAACCCCTGCCTATTTCTTGTCCCCTTGTTTTCGGTAGACCAACACACCACAACATCATCACCTTTTTCTTTTATTTCTATTCCACCTAAAAACACTAGACTACATATATTTTAATCCAAATGTCATACTTTGTTTTCTCTTCTTTTTGTTTTCGTGTTCAGCCGACCACAAGCCACCCTAACACTAGCAAACATGCATTTTTTTTAGCTTAGCATACCTTAACTAAAATAATCATAAAGCCTTACTCCTTGTAGCTATAAAAAAAAAGGGAAGCCTTGTAGACATTCTTCTTACACTAGCAACAACAAAAACTATCACTCACTCTCACTAGTAATCGACCACAAGAGGAAGCAAGCAAGAAAGAAAGAGTTTGGGTTAACTTGGAAGCTTGGGGATAATATTAAGTTTGGGGTTATGTTCGGTTAGTGGTTTAGGAGTTGCTTGGTTCTCTCGCTTTCTTTTCTCACTCGACACACATTCTCTCGACTCACTACTGTAAGCTTCGACCTACCCCTCTAACCTATAGAAACTTGTTTTGAACTTAAAATTTGCATGTTGACATGATGATACGTTAAGCTTTGCTATTAACTAAATGAGTTATTTCCTTGAATATATGAACACGTACATATAAACTCACCTTCATGTTTACAAGACTGGTTGTTGTTGTTTAAAGGCTTGTGTGGAAGTAACATGTTTCTTAAATTTGTAAACACCAACAAATAAACTTGGGCTCATTTGGTAATGCACGATATTCTCAAACACTTCGCGACTTTGTTTTAGAAAGTTTGATCACCAAACGACATAAGGAAAACGTGAAAGAAACTTAAACTTGAGTATTGGCTTATAAATGGACAAGGTGCTTATAAATCATTTTTGCTTATTCCTAGTCTGTTATGGTTCGTTTTCGACTCATAAAGCTTGCGAGCTTATCTACATATCGGGCTTAACTCTTCCTCTTTTGTTCGACTATTTTGGACCAAGGGAGACTCAAGTCGGGTCTCGGGTTTGCTTATTTGACGTTTGATAACTAGAGTACTTATATGTTTGAACTTATAAATTAACTTACAAACTCACTGTGAACAATGAAACTAAAACACAAAACTCAAATGCATACACATGCACGTTTGTAAACTGAGAAATATATAACAAGATTTTAGCACAGAAAAAGTCAATAAATACATTTGAGTGTAAAATGGAACAAGAAAGAGTCTTTGGCTCATTTGGGTGCATCATTAAATCTTCTATACTTGACCTGGGTTCGAATCTGGGCATTGTCATTTTAAAGATTTTATTTATTTATTTATTTATTTTTATTTTTATATTTTATCTCAAACTGTTTTACCAAACTAACTAAAAATGTGTATAAGAATGACCATGAAATTGTTAACTGAGTACCCGCTGGATAACACGCCAGTTTCTAAACGAGGGGTCTCGAGTCCAAATCCTGTCATGAACACTTTTCGTTATTATTTTTCTTTTACCGTTTAACTAATATTTTTAGACCCGATCTAATACATTTTATAACACTTAATAAAATTGTAAAAACTAATATTCCTTTTTCTTAACACATGGTGACCAAAATATTTTTCACAAACACTTTCATTGTGAATACTTTCCGTATTTAGTTTTTCGGTTATTCTCGAACCAGAGACTTATCCGTCTTGAATACTTTTGTATATATATATATATCTACATGTTCACTTTGTCCAAGAGCCAATACCTACAAACACTTTGAAATGATTTAAACGTAAACTCTGCCACACAAGCAACATTAAACACGACCACTTGAGAGCATTTGAACACATTTAAACACTTCGAGTCGTGAGTACACAAACCGTAAACTAAGACTTTCCATAATAACTTAGGTCGCGTGCCGGTGCCAGCCACTATTGCTACACGATTTATTGTTTCAGACAACTTATTTCTAAGGTGAGTCATAGCCCCTCTTTTATCTATTTTGAACTCTTTGGGGGAGATACATGCTCGTTTTACTTACATCTTTTACTAGTTTATCTTAAACACTTTACTCGATTTATGAAACACTCTATTTGTTTATTGAAACTTATTACATGCTACGAACATGAACACAAGTATTTTTCTGTATGCTACCATGATTATTATTGCCTAAGACACACTTTTGCCACTGAAAGTCCCTCATATCATGAACCTTAGTCACTTGCGAGTGAACGCGAATATAGTGAATAGATCTATTGGCAGTTGACGCCCCATTTGTGCTAGCCGGATAGGTAGCCAAATGCACTTTATTTGAAGAACAATAGGATGTTGGCAAACTCCTACACGAGGGCACTATTACTTACATCATTTCTATGATGTCTGTTACTTACATCATTTTTATGATGTCACACATGTTAAGGGTTGCGTTCATGAGACTTAGAGCAATAAGGCGGTACTGTAGTCATGATACAGTACTGCAACTACTAAATTTATGGGCGTATAACAACGTAGCCCGCTGTTTACTAAACTTGAAACTTGTGTTCAACTGATTTTTATACAAACACTATTGATTCACTCAACTATTGACCCGGTTAGGGCAAACAACAAACGAACTATGGGTTTATGACAACGTAACCCACTATTTACTTCATTATCTCACAAACTCGAATCACTTTGATTGTTTTATATAAACTCTATGAACTCACCAACCTTTGTGTTGACACTTTTTAGCATGTATTTCAGGTTCTTAAGGTGATAACTTACTCTTGGAGGCGCTTGGCAAATGGCATGGCATGATCATAGATGACTCTGATAATCATTTGGGACCACTCTACTTATTTTTATGGGCCTAATTCCGCACTATTTTTGGATGTTGTAAATAAAATACTTTGATTTATGAAAACTTTTTGAAACAATTGATGTACAAACTGGTCTTTATACTTTGTGTTTAGATACCAATTGTGTAGCACCCCAGTGACATGTATGCTTCCGCTGGACCCGATTTTGGGGGTGTTACAGATTGGTATCAGAGCCAAGGTTATAGAGAACTGGGTATTTTGAAAACCTAGACTATAACCACTTTTACGAAAACTTAACCCTATGATCGACACGTGCCTGCCTGCCAAGCTGATGCCTCATTGGTGATGTGGTTCACTGATATACTTGATGATATGTGTGTCTTACTACTGAATGATTTATATCCACTTATTTTCGCTATTCACCATAAGTATTTTGCGTATACTTATGCTCATGTATCATACCTATCACCACATTACGTCTTTTCCTTACGTAATCTCACCATTCGATCTTGAGTTTGGACATTTGTCTTAACCTTTCAAAACATCTCTTAAAGGGCATATTACTAGTATAACTGGGCCGAGTATTGTAAAGTTCATTGAACCTCGGGTGAATATAGATTGATCACCTATATTCAACCAGGGACAGTGGGACATAGTCTGATCACCTATGTCCGACTCAGAGGTGAATTTTGTGATATTCGGAGTAGTTATAATGGAGTTATGTCCGGGTGATTTTCTGTTTAATTTCTGAGAACACTATAATGTCTTCCTATGTTCACGAGCATTGTATATCATAAAGATCTCCTTCGACTCACAACACACTGGCCTCATAATATTTTCTCACTGCAACACCTTATCTTTTAATCAGAACACTTTACTCTCAAAACAGACCATTCGATACTATATTACTTCACGCCCCCGTGCCTACACTTTATCAATATTGTGCATGGAGATTTGCTTAGCAGATGATGCACAACCATTTAAACATTACTTAACATATATTAACACTTGCTAGTACGGGTTGTGTTACAGTCACCTTTACCCCAAACCACATATAATTGACGAATCAGGATTAAATCACTAGCCATAATAGGAACGACTCTCCATAGTACCTAAGAGGAAAACCTTCCAATGGAACCAAACAACAAAAGAACCCATGAACCTTTAAGCCTACAATAAGTGAGACTTGTAAACCAACGGAAACCTTAAGACCTTACGGAGTAACCTGAACCACTAGCTTCAGAACACAAAATCCTTCACTCATCCCTTGTGAATACCGGTTGTCTACCTTCCTACCCTATTATAAAATAATGCACTGTGCCACTAGGAACATATGAGCTGTTTTCAATTATCCTACAATACACTCTATGAAATGTTTTACTACTATATTATAAAATTAAAATTTCAGCCTTACTGTCCTTTTATAAACAACGAATCTCTTTTCAACATGTTTTATAAACTATTTTACAATTCATTTCACAAGTTTCTACATAAACCAATTTGTTTATCACAAACTATACTACAATTTTTCTATTATATATTGACTTCCTATTACTCTTTAAATTGTTTTTACAATAACTAAAATTTCTTTCAGAAATAAACTAAACGCTAGAAGAGAACCACGTACCTCTGCCAGAAACTATAGACAACAGCCCACAAAGTCTTGACACCGTTTCATCTCTAAACAAGTTACCCACTCACTCCTTACTATTAGATTCCCTTATACACAACTCTCGCTTGTAACCAAGGAAAATACCCCACAACATAATATTCGATTGATTCATTCATTTCAGACCACTAGCGCAACAATATAAGTCATGATACATCCCAGTACTACCCAAATGAATTAACTACCCCAACAATAAAATTTACCCGATAGTTAGCCACCAAACATTACCCAGCACTGGAAACCAGATCTTGTCCTTAAACCTTTAGAAGCGCCATACTCAACTATACTCTCATCCTTGATAATTGCACTTCCAAAAAAAAAATTTCCTTAAAAACGCGTTTATGACAACTACAAAAATATTTTTCCAAAATACTCATTTTGTAAGGTTAAAAATTTTCTCTGGTCAAAACTACATCAAAACCTTTTGCGTGTTAAAGGGGCGACTAAGTGTAATTTTTGTGAAGTTACTTGTATTTACACCATGCTTAAAAACCCACACTACTAAATTATATATCTAATTTAGTCCAACCTTATCAAATTTTGTATGTTAAGAAACGGATAAACATTGATTTTCGTAAAGTTGTCTTATTTACATTTAAAATTTGTTTTACTAAGCCTTAAATTCTTCTGGCTCGCATTGACTCACAAGACTAACCCCAAACAATAAATTTGTGTCTTTTGGATTAGTGATTTCATCAAATTCGTGCCAATTATCCCCATCTATTCGATAAGTCAACCTCAATCACTACCACAACTTTGGATTCGGGACGAATCCAGTCTAACGGGTAGGTACTGTAATATCTCGTAATTTACCTAGTCATTAACTAACGTTAAACACAAAGTAATTTCAATTGAACGTTTAATGAACCACTTTTAAGGGTTACATTTTTTTGCTCTATTATTTAAATAACACAATTATGAAATATGTTAGTGGCATATCTCATATCTCACTTCGAACGGGCTCACGCGCATACCGTCACCGCACGCGTACCGACACCCGATTAGTTATGGCAATAATTTATTTAACTCATGTTCGAGCCCATATATTAATGTTTTTATATCAGTTTGATAAAAACACTCCCGAAAATGTGTTTCATACATTTATACTAATTTACTACTATATTTTAAATTAAAATCTCAGCCTTATGGTTCTTTTATAAACAATGAATCTCTTTTCCAAATGTTTTATGGGCTATTTTACAATTCATTTCACAAGTTACTATATAAACTGATTTGTTGTATCACAAACTATACTACAATTTTTCTATTATCTTGCAAATAATAGGTTGTTTTCCTATTACTCTATGAATTGTTTTTACAAACTATCTTATGAAATATTTTTACAAATCAACTTATGGACCATTTACTTCTATGAAAAGTGTTTTTATGCTATTACCTCACGAACAGAGTAACCAACATTTTCTTTGGAGATAAACTAAACGCTAGCAGGGAATCACGTCCCTCTGTCAGAAACTATAGATAACGACCCACCAAGTCTTGACGCTGTTTCACCTCTAAACAAGTTACCCACTCGCCCCTTACGATTAGACTCCCTTATCGATACACAACTCTCACTTGTAACCAAGGAAAACACCCACAACATAATATTCGATTGATTCGTTCATTTCAGACCACTAGCGCAACAATATAAGCCATGATACACCCCTATACTACTCAAATGAATTAAGTACCCCAACTATAAAATTTACCCAATAGTTAGCTACCAAATATTACCAAGCACTGAAAACTAGATCTTGTCCTCAAACCTTTAGAAAAGCCATACTCATCTATACCCTCATCTTTGATAATTGCACTTCCAAAAATCTTTCTTTAAAAACGCGTTCATACCGACTTCAAAAATAATCCTTTTCCAAAATACTCATTTTGTAGGGTTAAAAATTTTCTGGTCAAAAATATATCAAAACTTTTGCGACTAAGTGTAAATTTTGTGAAGTTACTTTTATTTACACCATGCTTAAAAACCCACACTACTAAATTATATATCTAATCTAGTCCAACCTTATCAAATTTTTGTATGTCAAGGAACGAATAAACATTAATTTTCATAAAATTGTCTTATTTACATTTAGAAAAAAAGTTGTTTTACTAAGCCTTAAATTCTTCCGGGTCGCACTGATTCACATGACTAACCCCAAACAATAAATTTGTGTCTTTTGGATTATTGATTTCATCAAATTCGTGCCAATTATCCCCATCTATTCGATAAGTCAACCTCAATCACTACCACAACTTTGGATTCGGGACGAATCCAGTCTAACGGGTAGGTACTGTAATACCCCGTAATTTACCTAGTCATTAACTAACGTTAAACACAAAGTAATTTCATTTGAACGTTTAATAAACCACTTTTAAGGGTTACATTTTTTTTTTTCTATTATTTAAATAACACAATTATGAAATATGCTCGTGGCATATCTCATATCTCACTTCGAACGGGCTCACGCGCATACCGTCACCGCACGCGTACCGACACGAATTCACTATACACTAGCCCATTTATCTCTTTTCTTTTATTTGGGCCTTCCAAACACAAACATAAACATCAACCCTTGCATTTCAAATTTTTCTTTCTTTTCTTTGTTCCTTTGCTACTCGACACGAAACGACTCGACAAAACACTAAGTCACCAACACCATTTAATTTCTTGTCATTTCACTTCTCTTTTGTTCCCTATTGTCTCCCTAACACACTACCTAAACATATAAACAATTATATACACTATACATACTTTTTCAAACATGTAAAACCCTCTGGATATTATGTTTCTTTATCCAACAACAAAGCATCTCCTTTTGGTTATTTTAATATTATTTGACCTTGCTTTTTGACTAGATTTCATTAACTTTTAAACTTAAACACTACATGTTGGATAATAAAACTAAAGAGGAGACAAGGCATGCACCTTTTCCCCTTTTTCCTCCTTTTTGGTCAAACAAGTAACGAAGTACATCTTTTATTTTATTTTATTAAACAAGCTTTATAAGGAACATATAATATTCTAGTAGCACACTCATTTAGCGCAAGAAATATACGCAAACACTTTTAACCTCGACTTCACCACTCACAAAATACACCGAAACACAAGTACGAGCCACCTTTTCATTTCTTTCTTCTTTTGGTTCCTTCTCGACAACACAGAAAACACAAACACAAAACATATCAACTTTGCATATCACATGTACACTCATTCACTCTTGTTCCTTTCTTTTGTTCGACCCATCACCTAAGCAACCCAAAACTCACACATTCACTTGTCACCTCTAAGGTCCTTTCCTTGTTACCCAAACCCACGACACAACCCAACACCCTCACCTTTTTCTTCTCCTTTGCGTACACAACTCGCCAAAAGCCACCTTACATCCCTAAACTAGAACTTAAACAAATCCCCTACTCCATACCTCTTTTTTTTTCCCTAAACCTTATTTCCCAAAGGTTTATGTACTTCAAATACACCAACATAGAATATATTCCATCCCCTTTTTAGTTAAACAATTTGAGTTTAGTACATCTAAGTTCACATGTCTCTCCTAAACTTAGCCTTCACCATAAACTAATGCTTTCCTTTTTGAATCATTGTTAACCAAGGGTCCTTGTGTTCCTTTAACCCCAACAAAACCATACTCCCTTTTACTTATAATATTCACTTTGTACATAGTAACATGTCTTCCCTTCCTCATTTGTCCCATCGAGTACCACCTAAACCATACAAACCACCATCATAGCCTCCACCCTTAACCTCCCATTCGATAAGACTACACAACCTTTGACCACTCTCTTTCTTCCATTCGACATGACCATACCAAGCCCTTTGACCTCTTTTGTTCCCCTTCACATGACTTCTCAAGCATGCTTTCAAACCACTCCTTAAAATATTCAAGGAACCATGTCTTGATTCCTCTATAAAAGCCTTCGAAACTCACTCATTCTCACCACACTCTCAAAACTTCACATAAACTCAAATCACAAAATATTCATTCTTTCCCTCTTTGCTACTGTCGAGCCACAAGGGAATCCACACAAGTTTTTGGGTTACATTTCTAAGCATTGGGTTAAGATAATTGATCGTGGGTTTCCAAGTTTGCTCGTCCTTCGTCTTTTCTTTCTCGTGCACTTGACATCTTCACCACCTTAGGGTGTTGTAAGTCGTTTACTCTCTTTTCAATACTTCTATTCGTACTTTTCATTTTCATGCATTGCATATCACTTATATCACTTAAATCGCGTAAAAACATAAAAATCTAAAACTCATCACAACACACTCGACACCCCTAGAAACCGCCTCGTATTTTTGTATTTTTACGTGCAACACATATATATTTTTCGACAACTCATTTCTTTGGACTAAACTAAACCGAGTTGGCTAAACGTGCAAGTTTTATAACGATAAATACTAACCTAAATAATCTAATCCTAAGCTCATTCGACAGATTTCTATAAATCTTAAAAACATGTTTTGGGGCCAAACTGGGCTAACGAGCCCAAGAGAATCCCATATACATTTTTGAAAATTGAAAATAAATTTCGAAATGTTTTTAAATCAAAACTGATTTTTATAGACTTTTATAAGTTAAAAATGATAACTTTTATAAAAATAAAAGATAACTTTTCGAAAACTAAAGTTTGGATCAATTTTGCAAAATATTTCGTTAAGGGGGTGAAAAGCGTAAAACTGTGAAAGTTTTGGATCGAAACTGAAAATGATATTTTTGAATAAAGTTAAGGGGTAGAAACTGTAATTACATGAAGTTAAGGTAAAAAAAAGTAAAAGTACTATTTTGGACTAAAAATGTAATTATTTTAACGTAAGGGTTAAAGTGTAATTTTTATAAAGTTAAGAGTAAAACTTGACATATATATATAAATTATTTTCAAACATACCAATCCGACGCTATCGCACTCGAAGATTTTCACGCACGTCATTTCACACATCAAACCCGTAAGGTCGCTTATAAACTAAATATATCACACAAATTTAGGTCGCAAGTCGGAAGCTATTCACTGCTACTCATAACTATTCATTGTTCTTCACTTGAGCATTAATCGAAATCTACACTACCAAGGTGAGTCATAGCCCCTCTTTTATCTATTTTGAACTCTTTGGGGGAGATACATGCTCGTTTTACTTACATCTTTTACTAGTTTATCTTAAACACTTTACTCGATTTATGAAACACTCTATTAGTTTATTGAAACATATTACATGCTACGAACATGAACACAAGTATTTTTCTGTATGCTACCATGATTATTATTGCCTAAGACACACTTTTGCCACTGAAAGTCCCTCATATCATGAACCTTAGTCACTTGCGAGTGAACGCGAATATAGTGAATAGATCTATTGGCAGTTGACGCCCCATTTGTGCTAGCCGGATAGGTAGCCAAATGCACTTTATTTGAAGAACAATAGGATGTTGGCAAACTCCTACACGAGGGCACTATTACTTACATCATTTCTATGATGTCTGTTACTTACATCATTTTTATGATGTCACACATGTTAAGGGTTGCGTTCATGAGACTTAGAGCAATAAGGCGGTACTGTAGTCATGATACAGTACTGCAACTACTAAATTTATGGGCGTATAACAACGTAGCCCGCTGTTTACTAAACTTGAAACTTGTGTTCAACTGATTTTTATACAAACACTATTGATTCACTCAACTATTGACCCGGTTAGGGCAAACAACAAACGAACTATGGGTTTATGACAACGTAACCCACTATTTACTTCATTATCTCACAAACTCGAATCACTTTGATTGTTTTATATAAACTCTATGAACTCACCAACCTTTGTGTTGACACTTTTTAGCATGTATTTCAGGTTCTTAAGGTGATAACTTACTCTTGGAGGCGCTTGGCAAACGGCATGGCATGGTCATAGAAGACTCTGATAATATTTGGAGACCAAATCAAATATCTTATGGGCCTTACTTCCGCATTATTTCTGAATGTTGTAAATAAAATACTCTGATTTATGAAATCTTTTTGAAACAATTGACGTATAAACTGGTCTTTATACTTTGTGTTTAGATACCAATTGAGTAGCACCCCAATGACATGTATGCTTCCGCTGGACCCGATTTTGGGGGTGTTACAGTTGGCCAACATATAGACGGTGCCACAATGGTGATAGCAGAATAATTTGACGAACGGACTTGTTTACCGGCGACATGGTGATAGGATGGCCGGATATTTAGAGAGAAATAAAATGTCAAAGACTTTGTGTGTGCAAATAATTTGCTGTAAACTTTGAATAAGAAAGAGAGTAAAGTGGTTAACTTTGTATTATTTAAAAGCGTTTTTTTTGTTTTCCAATAAAGTTGTTACTTTTAAATATAAATTAGCTAAGATAATAAATGTTAAGAACAAGTTTCAATGTATTGACCAACTTCCTTCTTGGTGCATATAGTAGCTTAAATAAACAATGTCATAAACATCACTTCCCTGACAACCATTGATTCCGTAGTAAATCAAAACAACAAGGCTATTCTAAAAACTTGTATAGCATATAAAATAATAGTTAACATGAAAAAAAGATCATATTACAAAATGGACAATAGATCTTTATTCAGACAATACAGTTAAATAAGTAGCTAGAGTTTTAAAAAACTTTTGGTAATAAAAGAACATTTTTAGACCTATATATTATGCATAAACAACCTTCAGAATGTAAATAATGTTGTAAATACACCATTATCTCAAGCAGCCTGTTAGGGTTTACATGTATTTATCTTCCTTATAAATATTTCATACTTGTAATCCCTTGAGATAATATCTTAATAAGGATTCTCTTCCTCTTCTCATTCTTGTGTTCTTGTTCATTACTGTATAACAAATACTACGTATTGTAAATAGCTACGTATATAAAACACCAGAGTTTCTAATTTTATTACAGCAAAACATATAAAATAAGACAATAATTAAAGCTTATATAAGTTTATACTGCAGAAATTTACAACCAAGGTTAAGTATACTATTTAAGCACACTAAACAACACATAATCATGATTCAACAAACTCTTATATATCCATATTACCACATGTAAATAATACTTAAAAACAACATACACTACAAATCTTGAAGGTAAATAGCCAAAAACTAAAGTAATCCTTCGCTAAACTTTGAAGAGTGTGATCATTTGATATATTTGCTATAAATTTTTTGAGAGATAAGAGTGTGATTATTTGATATATTTGCTAGAAATGTTTGAGAGAGTTTGCTTTTGTCTAGTGTAATAAAACCCTCAAAAACCAATATCACAGGGGCCTTATTATTTTTGTTTTTATTATTTTTTTTCTCTCCCTTTTTTTTGTTATTGCTATAATATTATTATTGGTTGATAATTAGGAATCCTGTATGCTTAGTGTTCACGTGGTATACGAGCACGAGTTACCCGATGGTCTCATAGAAAAGGGAGGTGATTTGCACACTCATTATTTTGATTGGGGCACTCACCGTACAAGTTTATAGAATATACTGTAAACATTGTACAACTATGTTATGCACAAAATAGAGTGTCTCAATCAAAATCTTGAGTGTGCAAATCAATTCCCCATAGAAAAAGTGTTATCACTTCATCACTTTTTTCAATAACACCAAAATCTACCACTCGACACAAAACATCCTTCTTTCCAACCAAACTAGTGTCATGGGTAAAAGTGGTGTCATGAGTCCACACATAACACAAAAAACACAAATACAACCAAAAAGAGAAAATAATCGTCGTGTGAGTTGGTAAGTACAACGCAAGAGCCGACGGCACGAGCTATGGTGTGGTTGTGGCGCCATGGAGTTGGCTGGTGCCATGGCACTAAGGTCACCAGCCACTGTACCAAAGACTCTAAGTATGTTATGCTTAATTGTTTTTACAACTTTATTTCGTCTATCAAGTATCAGTTGTAAAAAACGTTTTTCTTTGCACACTGATCCTTTCAGACGCATGAGAGATTCAGCTGAGACGCAGGCTTCTGACTAGACACCCATTCAGTTAACCGAAACTCAAGGTCGTCCCATGGATATTGGTGGCCTTGTGTCGTAACAACAAAGGAGGCCCCATCGTACACGAAGGTAACCTTCAATTAAATTTTCCAAATAAACAGTTTAAGTATTACTTGAAAAACATTTGAGAGAAACATTTAACTAAGGTGAAAAACCAATTTCTAAGGCGAGCATGCGACTGACTTCTAATGCTAAAAATAAAGGGCAATTGACTTTTGCCTTCTCTAAACCCGTGAGCTCGAGACACTTTAGACCCTGGAAAAAATTTGTGTATGATGAAATAACGCGACATGTAGATTGATGCGTGTTATTTTACACATACTTTTGACCTTAGTTTAAGTGTGTATAAGACCAAAAACTAACGTGAAACGCCAAAGATATCGTGTTTTTGTGTTTGTGATCGTGCAGGGACGGATATTGCATAAATAGCACAAAAGTCAACCAAAAAGCCTAAAACGAGCACGAGATGTGGAAAAGTGTCTAAAAGCCGAGTCAACGATGAAATTTACTCAAGGAAAGCCCGTGATGACAAAGTTATTTCCTAAAGGCTCGAGAAAACGAAAGAGATGCTTAATCGAAGTTCAAAGCTAATTATTACGATAAGCTTCATAAATTCGAGCAAGATATCACTTTTACATCTTTGAAGACTTTTAGAATACACGTCAACACAAGCCTCGAAGTTACAAGAGTTTACATTTAATGTTTAAGACGTTTAGTAGACTTGTAATGTAGTTTATATGTTATTTTCATGACTTGTAAAAGTCTAGGGGGCAAAGCGTACACGAAAGCAAACTTGTAAACCCCCTAGCTTGATAAATATCACTTGGTAGCCTCATTTGTAAGCATTAGATTTAGGATTAGGAGTAGGGGTAAGGTAGAGTAGTTTAGCTTATTTTATGTATTAGTGTAGATTTATTTTGAATGCAAGCTTATTTTGATGTCTTATTTTTAGCTTATTTTCGTGTCTTAAATCTTTCCTTTAATCTTTACAAGCTTTTCTTTTAATCTTTTCTACAAGCTTTTATTATTTTCTTTGTCAACTTTGCATGTTTTTTGTTTCAAGTGAAAAGATATACAAATAAGCTAGGCTTCCAAAAGAAGCCGTGGCTTGTTTGCTTATTTTTGAGCTTATTTTTAGTGTCTTTACATTTTATTTACCAAGTTTTTACAAGTCTTATTTATTTATTTTTATAAAATTTATGTCACGTTAAATGTTTTAGAGTCCAGTGAGTTTAGTTTTTAGGGTTTAGTAGCGAGTTTAGAATTTAGGGTTTAATAGCGAGTTTGTTTTTTTTTTATTTAATAGCGAGTTTAGTTTTTGTTTAGGTCTAGCGAGTTAGGGGGTTTAGGCATAGCGAGTTTGGGTACCAAGAGGTTAGCGAGTATGGTTCTTAATCCCCCTAGCGAGTATGGTTTGCAAGTTCCTAGCGAGTATGGGACACAACTCTAGCGAGTTTGGTCCCCAACAAAGCCCTAGCGAGTTTGGTCCCCAACAAAGCCCTAGCGAGTAAGGTCCATAGGTAGATAGCGAGTATGGTGTTTTCATTTAGTAGCGAGTTTGTTTTTTTTTGTTTTAGATAGCGAGTTTATTTTTAGTCCAAGTTTATTTTGAGTCGTGTCTTGTTTTCTATTCTTCTTTTCTTATTTCTTTTTCGAGCCGAGCTAGGCTTTTATTTACCCTCATCGTTTATCGAGTGAGGCTCTTATTTTCTTAAATCTTAAACGTTATGCTGTCGAATTTTCTTTAAAATCTTTTTAGTGTCTTTTACTTATTAAAGTCTTTCGTCTTTTCATTTTTAGTCTTACCTTTTATTTACGTTAAATGTTTTACAAGTCTTTTATTTTCTTTATCGCTTTATGCTTTTAATATGAGTCTCGAGTAGTTTTTAAAACGTGTTTGCTTAGTAGCTCGAGTTTGTGAGTTAAGTAGGAGCTTAAACGTTTGTGATAAGTAATCGAAAGATTGCTTAGACGTGTGAGTTAATTATTCGAAGACGAAACCTTTGAACGATTATTTCACCCGTCTTGAGTTAATATCTCTTCAAAAGATTAATTAACAACTAATCTCGAGAAAGGAAAATAACCCGTCACAAACTTTTACCTCAAGCTTGATAAACTTATTCGCGTCGCTTTGCAAACACATTGTCTTTTAAATTCATTTACCGCTTTATTTACTTATCACTTTCATTTACCGCTTTCTTTAGTCGCTTTATTTCATGCAACTTTACTTGTTTCCATTTTATTTCATGCAACTTTACTTGCTTTCTTATTTCATGTCGTTTTATCGCTTTCCTTTACTTTAATTTGTCATTGTAGTATAGACAAAACCAAAACCTTCTTTTAAACCTTATTCATCACACATAGCTCACGGTCTTGAGTGACGAGATCCATATTCAACCCTCGTTGGGACAACGATACCCGTGGTTCGAGCTTGTACTTTGCTCCCGCGAACACATCATAGATGCCAATTGCACTAGTGTGTTCTTTATAGATCGAACTTCAGTAAATCGCATAAATAAAACTATTTTTATAATTATTTGGACAAATTTATTAAAGACAGAATAATGCAAAAGTATGAATTGTTAAATGATACACATGAAGGGTGTTGTAACTTCTCTTTTTAACTTTTTAAAATTTTCAAATTGGATTTTAAAGTACTAGAAGTTCTCAAGCAATAATTACATTAATACATGAAAAATCTATATCTATATCTATATCTATCTATATATCTTATATACTAAAAGCTTAAGTTGTCTCATAAATGCAAAGTGCTCACAATAAATGTTTCATGAATTGAAAGTGAAATGTGGAAGCTTCATGTGTTAGTACATTGATTTAATAGTCATGCATAAGAGTAAGTGCATAGGAATCATCCACAAAAGTTTGTACGGTACAACATGTTTCAAGCCATCTCTAATCCTCAAAGAATACAAACCAAAAATGTCATGAATGCATAAATTAAACACACCAATTAGTGGTTAGTCATTTTACCTTCCCGTCCATGAGTTACAAATATTTTATCAACTATATAATGTGTCAAAAATCACACACAACAAACCACAACTTCCTCCACACCACGTGCACATTGGGCTACAACTTATTATGGTGGTAAAGTAAGCATCATATCGTCTTACTTATTTACCATATTGATTTATATTACTTTATGTAAATTTCATGTGTGTCTTTTGTGTGTAACAATGTAGGACATAAAGATAGTAGCTTTGGAGATTTGGTAGTAACATCATCTTCTCTAATGGTTTAAGAGATTCTACACATCGTTGTCTTATCAATTAAGTGGAACATGCACGAACATTTTTACTTTGATCGAAAATGCAATATATTGATTAACTGTATTTAAGTTACTAACGATCAACTATATCTATTTTTTTTTGTAGCGCATCAAGAAGCATTAAAGAACGAGATTGAGAAGTCGCAAAAATTGTGTTAAGAACAAAACATGCAATAGGCCAATGAACAACAACGACAAAGACAAGAACAACAAGATCAACGCTACGGCCACCGGTGGGACGAATACTTAGCATTCATATTAATAGTACGTTACAAATTAAACATGCAATATTTTACTTCATGCAATACCGATAAACAGGCTAATACTATTGATTCGTTAGCAAGTAAGTTTATTGAAAATAATGTGACAAGCATTCAATTTTTAGTCAATAATTATTACTACACTTTGTTGGTGCATTTTAATATTTTTGCTCTTAATGTAGTTTTTTGTCTTGCGTTGTGTTAATTTCACTTTCTTAATTAAACGTCTTGGAATATTGCATGACTTTGATATTTGATATGACTGTGTAAATTATTTCGATTTTACATATTGCAAATGGTAGTATATAATAAAAATATCTTCACACTATCATCATAACAATGAGAACACCTATCACGAGGTAAGCATTATTCATTTGAGTTTGAGAACATGTGATTCATGTCGTCATACTGTAAATACTCAGAATGAGTTACTAATGAATGCTCCAAAATCCGATATTATAGTTTATGGAAAATTGTTGTAATAATGCATTAATTAAAAAATAATTTATGTAACTTACTCACGTTAAAAGATTACATATGAAAAGCCTCATTTAAATATAACATTTTACAAAAAACCTCTTCACATTAAAGAAAGAGATCGACAAGTCACGAAAATTGTATCAAGAACAAAACATGCAAAATGTCAATGAACAACAACGACAAAGACAACAACAAGAACAATGCCACGGCCACCGGTGTCAATATAGATGAATACTTAGCATTCATATTAATAGTACGTTACAAATTAAACATGCAATATTTTACTATACGAATTATAATTTATTATACGAATTATAATTTATACTCTTGAATATACTAATCACTTTAATGTTTTATGTTTTTATAGTTTTGTTAAAAAGGAAATTTGTTTTATAGTTCGCTTTTAATAATGTAATTTATTTGAATAACGAAGTCCGTCTTTCACAAAAAAAAATGAGAGTTTCAAACATGAACCGAAAATTAGTCCCGAACATTACGAAAAAAACAATTAGATCCAACCTGTGTGCATCGCATGGGTCCTGAGGCAGTCCAAACATGTGTGCATTGCACGTGGATGAATATAAAAGGTCTCCAACATTAATGTCATCGCTTCATATTTAAAATAATTTATGTAACTTATACATATTAAAAAATTACATGTAAAGAGACTCTTTTCAATGTAACATCTTGAAAAAAAAGTCTCTTCACATATACTCTTTTAATGTCAATAAACTATTTTAAATGTGTGTCATGCTTAGAAATGTGATACCATCACAGCTTAGATATATAATGACGAAAATAAGTTCTGAAGATTACGATATAAAAACTTATATACAGCCCATGTGCAACTCAATAAAGTATTCTAAGTACGTATAAAGCTTAGCAAATGTGTGACACCATGAAAACTTAAATATAAAATGACGAAAATAAATGCCAAATATTACGCTATGAAAACTTCTATATAGCCCATGTGCATTGCACGTATTTTAAATCTATGAAAACTTCTATACAGCACATGTGCATCGCACGGGCATTGTTGACTATCATAAGAAATTGTTATAACTTAGCCCATTGTATTAGTATTAGTTAGTTCCAATAAAAAATGATAGAGTCAATACCAAAATAAATAGACAAAAAATATTACGTAAAAAATACATCTTAAAAGATTACATAGCAATAAACTATTTTAAATACGTATCATGCTTACAAAATGTATGCTACCATGACAACTTATATATACAATAGCAAAAATACGTCCCGAATATAAAATGACGAAAATAAATGACGGATCCATGATCAAAATGACGAAAATTTATGCTGAACAATAACAATTTAAATATATAATACCATTATGTACAGCCCGGGGCATCGCCCGGGTCTGAATGACTCGTATATATAAAGAATGAGTTCCCCTATTGAATGTGAGCATTAATGTTACAAGCCAAGAAACTCAAATATAGTTTAAGCTAATGAATTTAGTACTAGCGGAGCTTATTTTGAAGCTTTTAAGAGCTTTTAAGCTTAAAAGTCTAAACTCTAAAGGATACAACCCTTCTTTATGGCCCATTGATTAAGGCAATAAGTATAACCCTTTCAACTTCATATCAATTCATAACTCCCTTTTAATTTTATACTAAATACATGTGAAAACCCAACCCTTTCATTTCCATGGTGGAAGCCTATAAATAACATCCTCCCCTCATACACAGATACTATCTTCGTTTACTCTAAACTTTGAGGTATGGCCAGTTGACGGGTGATGCTCTACTCTTATAACTATCTTTCATTTTTTTTCCTTTCATTCTTATGATTTATAATAATTAAACAGTTTATTGTGGTTCTTTAGGTTCTTTATGTGTGCTTTGATTAGTGTAGTAATGTGGTGATGTCAGAACTCGGAAATGCAAAATATGAGGATTTTTGTAAAGCTTGGGTTTGTGTAACGAGGGTGTACGGTAGAACATGAAGTGTCTGCAACTATACATTTGGATTCGCTTTCTTTATCGCTTTGTTTTTAGTTTTATCAGTTATTGCATTGGAAGTTTACTTTTGCACAGACCTTTGATGTCTACATGCATGTTTACCTTTATACAATTACAAACATTGTGACTGCCTATACCTATGGTATGGTTCATATCTCATCATGTACAAGTAAATCAGTATATGCACATGTTATATAGATATGCACATCAATTTGTATGTGTGTCGCTGCGACTCAAAGTATACGTATTTGCATCCAGAATATGGAGTGATGTATGCATGTATATACATGCTCAACATGTAATGGCACTATTGAAGCATCAGATTCATCAACTTTGAAAAGGCGAAAAGCGGACAAATTTTACTTCATGTTCTAAGAGTTAAAAAGACTATCAATACATGTGAAACACAAAATACCAGTAGTTTGCTATTCGCTGCATAATATTAAATACTTCCAGTACAATATAATTTCACGTATTTTCTTAGAAGTTTATATATGAATTATAATATTAAATTATGTTTAGCTCAAGATCAAGTTTTTTCTAATTCCTAAATTCTAGAAAATCAACAAATACTACCAGAGCCAAATAATATCAGGTTAAGTAAGCAAAGTAAGCAAATAGTAATAAGATGCATGTTCCTATCCAGAAGAAAAAGATGTGTGACTCTAAACTTGACATCCTAGATTAGGCATTTGATTGAATTACTTGATTATAAAAAATGATGTTAATTTTTTCATCAACAGGGATTGTGAAGGATTTGAAGTGCTTCAAAATGAGTAACTCATTGGAAGCTTATGAGAAAAGAACAAGTTGAACCTTCTAATTTAGATGACTCTAAGATGTTATGTATATTTGAATTTGTCTGTGTATATATTAACTGTTTTAGTAAACTTTGAAGGTTGTTTTCTCTAATTGTTGTAGTCACTGTTGAGCATGCAAGTTTTGAAACGTTAAATACTATTATGAATATGCTAATGTATTAAAGCACACATTTGGAACTAATATTGATAGTGTTGGATACTTGGATCCCAGCATATAGACCTCATATACTTTGTTGAAGCTAAGCTAAACACTGTAGTATGAAAATATAAATATATAAAATCAAAATGAGATTATAAAAAGTAAATTTGTCAATGAGTCATAAAAAAGTATGGGTTCATTGTACAATGTTGTGTGTGAAGCAAGAGGATATACAGTATATATGGCAAATCGTATCATCCTATTTCTATCTCAATAGAGATTAGGGAGTACAATAAAATATGGTCACTTGAATGTACAAACTACTTTCTAATTGATATACAAAAAAGAAAAAAAAAATCAATATTAAAAATATTCCACGTTTAGTTTTTGTTAACAAACTTTCTACATGGGTTTTTTAGAAGTCCTTTTATGTCCTCCTTCAAGAGTATGTACGGTACAAACAACGTAATTATTGCTAAGTTTGAATTTCTTGCAAAAGTATTGATTATATAGTGTTCATGTGGAGGCTTCAAGAGTATGTACGGTACAAACAACGAATAGCAAGGATTCAGTACACCTAATAAATGTCAAGACTTCAAGATTCAATTCATAAGGCTCATTTATTTGCAGGAAAAGTTGAAGTGTTGTTGGAGTTATGAGAATGTGGAAGATGTAGTCTCTTCATATCTACAAAAAGAGTTACACACGTAATTATTGCTAAAAACTCTTCATACATTCACAAGTTACAAAAAGGGACTGTATTACTCAAAAGTGAAAAGTGGAAGCCAAGAGATGGAAGGATGGCAGAAGTCACAAATTGTCTTCGCTCAAGTTTTGTCAAATTCAACTATGTTCATTGACTTTATTTTAATTTGTATATAACCTATAATTTATTTGCATTAGTGAATCATAAAATATCTTCCAAAATCTAAAGGTTGCATCAGTTTTCTATGCAGTAAATTAGCCACACATAACCTACAATTTATGTATAACATATAATTTTATTCGCATTTGATTTTAGTCACACATGATTTAGTAAATTAGCCTACACAAACTCTCTTGAGTAGACCAACAAAATCAATAAGTGAAGAACTAATGTTTAACGGCGTGCAACGCTTATTTGAATGGTTCAAAGAATAGCATGATCTAAGTCGAACCGATTTTTGTCAACCAGTATCTCGACTAATGTTTGATAAAATTAAGAAATATGTGACATGGATATAGAACGTTGGGCCATAATGACTATCTATTATATCTATATTTGGAGTTTGGTGTGAGTAATGACTTGATTAAAACTTTAAGCTTCCTAATATTGGTTTCAAATAAAATCGTGAAGTTCATTTTAAGTAAACAATAAAATCGTGAAGTTCATTTTAAGTCATGAATTTGATATATTTTTCTTGAAACAATTCTATTTTCAAAAACTTACTTAACTAAACATCGTTTATTGAGTTGAGTACCCCCGATCAAAACTAAGTATATAATAACTAAATACGCATAACCCATGCAAAACCGATGATTCTTTATGGTGAACAAAGCCCGTGCATCGCACGGGCCATGATGTCTCGTGAATAAATAAATAAAAATTGATCGGCCATCTTTACTAGTACTTAATATCATTTATAAATCATCACCTTAATGAAAAGTACAAATTATTCAGGTCATTGTACATCTAATGTAACACAAAAGAAAAACTCGCTTTAAAAGTTTTTCGAAGTAAACATAAGAACCGAAACTTTTTTTTAAGCCATCTGTCAGCTTGAGACACTCTAGACCTTTACAAACCCCCAGTCTATGTGAGACGTCATGTAAATGGTCATTAAAAGAACTCAGTCTTTAACCCTTTGACAAAATTAGTGATTGTTGGGTTTTTATCGATGCGAAGGATTTTAAACTATTACCCATATTTAGGACTTTAAGTTTAATAGTTGCAACACAGTTTTTATTTTATGTGTGATGTTTTTTAATTATGAATGTAACGTTTTTAATTATCAATAAATATTTAGTTTAGTTTATAGTTAAATTTGTTTAAAAAAATTGGCTTGACGGTGACCATTACACCTGTTTGGTGACGGGTTTGATTATGTGTTAAATTGATGAGTTTGGTCAACCCTCAAGTGATTTTGACTTTTTGGTCCTAAGTCTTGATCCGACACTTTCTCCTATATCTCGATCTCTCAAACCAAACCAAACCCTTGACCGGAAAATGAAACAACCCGACCAAACACTCGACAACCCAGAACCATACACCTTCGACCGCAGGTTCAACTTTTCCCGCCAAACATCTTTCCAAAACCCAAAAACCCCACACACCCCTGTCACAATCATATCCAATGATGTCAAAAAGAAACATGTTTTGTCACGTAATTCATCCAAGATTGAGGTCTTTCCTGCTCCTAAGGTGTTTCCTAAACAGGTGGTGGAGTATGGTGNAACACGTTTTTTATTTTATGTGTGATGTTTTGTAATTATTAATGCAACGTTTTTAATTATAAACAAATGTTTAATTTAATTTATAGTTAAAATTTGTTTAAAAAGATTCGGTGATCATTACATCTGTTTGGTGACGGGTTTGATTATGTGTTAAATTGATGAGTTTGGTCAACCCTTAAGTGATTTTGACTTTTTGGTCCTAAGTCTTGATCCGACACTTTCTCCTATATTTCGATCTCTCAAATCAAACCAAGCCAAACCAAACCCTTGACCGGAAAATGAAACAACCCGACCAAACACTCGACAACCCAGAACCATACACCTTCGACCGCAGGTTCAACTTTTCCCGCCAAACATCCTTCCAAAACCCAAAAACCCCACACACCCCTGTCACAATCATATCCAATGATGTCAAAAAGAAACATGTTTTGTCACGTAATTCATCCAAGATTGAGGTCTTTCCTGCTCCTAAGGTGTTTCCTAAACAGGTGGTGGAATATAATAATAGGGTGTGGGGGGATGAGGAGAAGTTTTCGGGGTTTTCGGGTTTTTCGGGGTTTGGGGATTGGTTTAAGGTTGTTAGGTTGGGGAGTAGGCAAATGAAGAGGTTGGTTATGTTGATTTTTCTTAATGTGGCGTGTTCGAGTGGGGAGTTGGTTGTGGGACTTGTAACGGGTCGAGTAGGTATGATAGTATGTTTTGAGTTTTGGTACGGTAGAAATTGTTTGGCGTTATGTTTATTATGTTTTTAAAGGTGCTTTTTGATTGCTTATTTGATATGCGTAAGGTTTGCTTATAAGGATCTTAGAGATTAGCACTTTAGGAAATTACGTTTGCTTCAGTACAATCCATTTATAATGAGTATGGGTGTTAGGTTAGATATATGATGGCCAAAAAATAATGCTTAGTTTCATCTTAAATAAGCACTATGAAATAAGCATGTCCCAAGTCCCAATGCTGGTTATAAGCAGAAACAAATTGGATGATCTAAACACTTTAAGCTGCTTATCTGCTAAAAATAAGCAGAAATATAAGAAATACCATATCACCCTCTTGGTACAACTTATAAACATCATTTTTCTCAGTTTATTGTGATTTGTTACTACTATTTGGCAACTTAGAGTAGATTCTTGTGTTTATTGGTTTTTTTCATTTGAGTGAAATAAGATGTTTGTGTTTTGAGTGAAAATAAGCTATTTTAAAGGAGGGCTAGATAGGATTGCTTGTTAACATTTGAGTGTTAATTTAAGGGTGAAATGAGTTGTTTTCATCGAGCAGTTTGAGATTGGTAATTTGAAACTGATTGGTAATTGAAAAATTACACTTCAAGTGATTAAGTTGTTTTCAATGTGATCATTATCTGTTTTTGCTTATAAGCCTAAGTATAAGTGTTTAAATAAGGTATCTCTAACACTGAGTTACTTATTCCATACTGCTTGTTTCAACAAGCAAACTGCTTAAAGCAATAAGTAGATAAGAAGATTCAGTAAGTAATCCCAAACAGCCCTTTGGAACAAGTTGTTTGAATGAGCAACGTAAATTTTAAATTATAAGTTCTAATAGGCATTCCCAAACACCCCTGAAGTTCATAGAAGTTTTGTTCTTTTCTAGACTATCTTCAGACATTTTTTGGTCTTCATATCGATTATAAAGTAAATCACTATAACAAGAATAGTTAAACTGATTTCGCAAAATAGTGGTATTGATACTTTGTTTAAAAGCAATCACATATTTCTTTAATCTATGTTTGTGGTTGATGTGAACTGTATTCACGGAGTGTGTAGTATGTAGGTAAATTATTATAGATTTCCGTGATTGCTCACTTGATGCATATATACGATTATACGGTGGAGGAATATGTCAGTGGTTTTGTTTTACCTTTTCAAGTTTAGTTGTGTTGTTCTCTTTCATCATTTTTTTTCTATCTTTATTTAGGTTTGGTGTCTGATGCATTTCATTTGACGTTTGGTTGTGGCCTTTTGACATTTTCGTTATTTGCAATGGCTGCTTCTCGCAGAAAGGCAGATAGAAATTATACTTATGGGTGAGCTCTGAATTTTCATTTAATGAGTATTTTTACAATTTCGTTATCAATGCATTTGTAATTGCGGAAATTGTATAGATAACTTGAGCTAAATAGATTGCTTTCGGTATCAGGTACAAAAGGTTAGAAGTTTTAGCTGCTTTCACCAACACTGTAAGTAATGCACAATTTCTGCATGTTTAAAGTGATGTTTCTTTCTTCTTCGTCTTATTTTTTAGCTGGAGATCTAATCTCATTGTGCTAACATGATGAATCTCTAATTTGTGCTTCATGTTTAGACAGCTATTTCTTTTGTTCATGTCTTTTTCCTTGGCCGTTGAAGCACTTCACGCATTCGTACAAGATGAATCTGAGCACAAGTAAGTTTTTTTTCACTTGTTTTACAGACTAAAAGGTATCTATGGGATTTCAGTAATTCTTTGTTCGTGATTTATTAAGACACTGGTTAAGCAAGCTGCCGTTTTTTTATCTGTCTGTGTTTTGGGGATACAACTGGACGGGAAGAGGTGGCCATTATAGTAACTTTCTTTAGTGGTGCCAAAGTAACCTAGAAAAATATTGATCCTTGTGTGTCTACGTATTTCAGCTGTTGTTAATATCTCATTATGATTATTGATGGTATAACACATGCTTAAAATTTCTTTGATTTAGAATATTACATGAGCCAATCAATGTTGTAATATGGTTTAGGTTACGAAAATCATATTTAAGTGGATGTCATGATCCAGAATGTTTCATGCCGCCTTTTTAATCATTAGGTGTTAGTTTGGATATTGATATAGAAGCTGAATTATTGTTGTTTATCATTGTCAATCGCAGGCANTTCTAATAGGCATTCCCAAACACCCCTGAAGTTCATAGAAGTTTTGTTCTTTTCTAGACTATCTTCAGACATTTTTTGGTCTTCATATCGATTATAAAGTAAATCACTATAACAAGAATAGTTAAACTGATTTCGCAAAATAGTGGTATTGATACTTTGTTTAAAAGCAATCACATATTTCTTTAATCTATGTTTGTGGTTGATGTGAACTGTATTCACGGAGTGTGTAGCATGTAGGTAAATTATTATAGATTTCCGTGATTGCTCACTTGATGCATATATACGATTATACGGTGGAGGAATATGTCAGTGGTTTTGTTTTACCTTTTCAAGTTTAGTTGTGTTGTTCTCTTTCATCATTTTTTTTCTATCTTTATTTAGGTTTGGTGTCTGATGCATTTCATTTGACGTTTGGTTGTGGCCTTTTGACATTTTCGTTATTTGCAATGGCTGCTTCTCGCAGAAAGGCAGATAGAAATTATACTTATGGGTGAGCTCTGAATTTTCATTTAATGAGTATTTTTACAATTTCGCTATCAATGCATTTGTAATTGCGGAAATTGTAGAGATAACTTGAGCTAAATAGATTGCTTTCGGTATCAGGTACAAAAGGTTAGAAGTTTTAGCTGCTTTCACCAACACTGTAAGTAATGCACAATTTCTGCATGTTTAAAGTGATGTTTCTTTCTTCTTCGTCTTATTTTTTAGCTGGAGATCTAATCTCATTGTGCTAACATGATGAATCTCTAATTTGTGCTTCATGTTTAGACAGCTATTTCTTTTGTTCATGTCTTTTTCCTTGGCCGTTGAAGCACTTCACGCATTCGTACAAGATGAATCTGAGCACAAGTAATTTTTTTTCACTTGTTTTACAGACTAAAAGGTATCTATGGGATTTCAGTAATTCTTTGTTCGTGATTTATTAAGACACTGGTTAAGCAAGCTGCCGTTTTTTTATCTGTCTGTGTTTTGGGGATACAACTGGACGGGAAGAGGTGGCCATTATAGTAACTTTCTTTAGTGGTGCCAAAGTAACCTAGAAAAATATTGATCCTTGTGTGTCTACGTATTTCAGCTGTTGTTAATATCTCATTATGATTATTGATGGTATAACACATGCTTAAAATTTCTTTGATTTAGAATATTACATGAGCCAATCAATGTTGTAATATGGTTTAGGTTACGAAAATCATATTTAAGTGGATGTCATGATCCAGAATGTTTCATGCCGCCTTTTTAATCATTAGGTGTTAGTTTGGATATTGATATAGAAGCTGAATTATTGTTGTTTATCATTGTCAATCGCAGGCATTACTTGATCATTTCTGCAGTGTTGAACTTGCTAGTGAATGTCATTGGCATTTGGTTTTTCCGGAACTATGCTCGTGTTAGTGTTGGTAAGTGTTGCTCTTAACTTTAGGATATGTCATGATTCTCTATTTGAGGATATATTTACATATGGTAACAGTTACAGTCCTATTAAGAACCTTGGAAGAAATTTGGAATAGTAATATTTTGGAGGACTTTTTTTCTTACCCTGCATGGTGTAATTTACTTACCATCATACTGTAAATACAGATGCAATGCTGTTTCTAAACTTCTAATTATCCATTATTCTTCCTAAAGCGAGCCCATGCAGGGTAGAATATTATTACTCCACAAAGTGTGTTAGAATGCAAAACATAGATTTTTAGCAGATTCCTAAGAAGTCTTATAAGGTGTTCATTTTTGTATGGATTTACTTTTAGATCAGAAGATCACATACATGATACATGAGGATTAATATTGTTATAGTATGCTAATTTATGACTATCCTAAACGACTAATTTGGTTATCCTGTCTAGAAATGATTGGAACATAATGATTGGAAATCCACTCAGTTTGCTTGCATGGACTGTTCAATATCACATTGATAGAAGCAAACCTGTATAGACTAATAGTATGCTAATTGCTGATTTTTTTTCTCTTTGTGCTTCAAGTATATAGGAATGCCGAGGACATGAACTACCACTCGATTTGCTTGCATGTGGTTGCTGATTCCATTCGTAGGTATGAATAACTCTTGTAGATACATGAAGATGCATCTTGCATATATATTGCTCAACATATATATGACGGTACTAATAGGAATTTATTTCTGTGGAAGTAGTCTCAGATAGACACAAGTTCCAATAAAAAAGATATGCCACTGTATAGTAGCCATTTTATTCTTCGAGTCTCATCCCTTTTGCTTGTGGCATTGCTACTCTCATAGCAGTCCTTTTTAAAGTACATATTACATAGCTTAATAATTTATCGTGTCAGTACATCCTCCAGAGGGAAGCTCATAGCAGTGAGAACACAAACTATATGCATTTGTTTTATTTGTATGGGCCTATACTTCGTAAATGTCCACTGTGACTTCGTTACTTTTTACATTATGTAGTTGTCAAACACACCACACAGTGTTCTTATGACACGTAACAGGCAAAACCGAAGCCTCAGACAACTATTAATTGGGTCCTATACATACTTTTCTTAAACCCTTCTTTTCCCAAAAATGCGATATCTTTTTGGGATGTTTTCATATAGAAATATTGAACCTCCATGTTTCTGTTTTTCAGCAATGCTTCAATTCAAATTAATCTCCTTAATGATTAATTACTATAGAAATTTTTGGTAGCATTTATCTGAACTGCTGGGGTTTTTCATCTTTAATTACTGTATTTGACTAGTGGTCAAACACTTCAACTGTATGATATATGCATGCAATCTGTTTATTGATTATAAAAATGGATGTTAATAAATCTCATCTCAAAGCTAGTTTTATGCTGTTTTTCCAGTGCAGGTTTAATTCTGGCTTCCTGGCTATTAAGCCTTGGGTACGTTTTGTGATTGACATACGAAGAGTTATAATTCACATAATATGAAGGGACAGTAAGTATTATAATTTCTCAATTGTTGGTTCTTTCAGGGTTGAAAATGCTGAAGTTTTGTGTCTGGGACTTGTTTCGTTCACTGTATTCATGCTTGCAATGCCACTTTTCAAAACAAGTGGCGGCATCCTTCTTCAGGAGGCCCCACCAAGTATCCATTCCTCAGCATTGACCAAATGCTGGAGACAGGTATTATTATATCATCCTATGAACATAATTGTTCCAGCTTCTTTTTTTTTTTTAATAAAAAATCTGTTTGTAAAATTTGTTTTTGTTAGGTATCTTCTCTCGAAGATGTTATTGAAGTATCTGAAGCCCGGTTCTGGGAATATGTTCCAGGTCATGTGGTTGGCTCAGTATCAGTACAGGTAAGTTATTTTTAAAAATTAGTTGAACGATTAACACACACAATGTAATATGCCATATGTAATTTACATTAATTTTCGATCAATTAACAGGTTAAGAAGGGGGTGAATGATCAACCTGTTCTTGGTTTTGTACGTGATTTGTACCATGATTTAGGAGTACAAGATTTCACAGTACAATTGGACGCGTCATAATCTTTAGTGTAATCTTGTCAACCAAATGGACACTTACAGTTGACGACCTTTATAGAAAATTTTAACAAAGTAAAGTAGCCTTTTTGCAAGACTCGGTTATAAAATCTTGATTTCATTCTCGCATCCTTTTTGTGGGCTGGTTTTATCAGCTTATTTGTTAAACAATTATACGATTTCAGGACTTCCAAGACCGTGTATATATTGTTCTACCTTCTCAAATGAATTTTGATGTTGGCCTACTTCTAATTCATGTCATTAAGATATAAACTGAGGGTTAACATGGGGTGATTTCTTCATGGTTATTGAATTGATGCTTTTCTTTTATGGTCTTGCTTGCTGCTTGCGTATTGGTTTTTTATGCCTACGGTATCGCTCCAAATGCAACAAGCTACCATTTTGTACCGCTTGAAGTAATTCTGTAAGGTATAATTATACGAAAATATGTTACATATACAAAGGTTAAAAAAGAAATATGCTATATGGAAAGATGAAAATGTGTTACATGAAGCAGGACATGTATTGTGGGTTAGCTAGGCAAGTCCTTAAAAGCTAGAACCATAATTGAAGCACTCCATCTAAGTTGTATCATATTACAAAGAAATCGTGGCTCCGTGATATGATAATCCGAAGAAGGCTTTAGAACTTAGATCTCCTTATGTACGTATGTAAATTGTCTCAAAACTTTTATACGGTGTATAGACTAGAAGTCTATACGACGTATAGAGTCTATACGGTGTATAGAAGTTCCGGCTTAAAAAGAAGAAAAAAAAAATAAAATAAAAAATAAAAAATAAAAAATAAAAAAAAATGGGGTGTTTTACACATGGGATTAAAAACTAGTGTAAATTTACATTAGTCCTTACAAGAGCATTAAAGACCAAACCCAAAGAGACTGAATGATTAAAATGCATAAGTGGTAACTATTTGAACAAGTTTACTTGCTACATTGATGGGATTACTGAATCAAGTCTAGCCACAGGAACACAAATCAAAGGATTGGCTCTAGGAAGTGTGATCCCCTGTCCCTCTTCCATATCAACTTGAGCCATGTCCCCGTTTTTGTCAGCTTTCCACTCGAAACATTGAATCATTACGCCCAGTGTCACTTGTGCGACTTGCATGGCTAACGACGTCCCAGGACACATCCGTCTCCCACTCCCAAATGGCAACATGTGAAAGTGTTGTCCTCTAACATCCACCTGACTTCCTTCAAATCTTTCAGGATTGAATTCCAGTGGATCGTCCCAGTTCTGTGGATCTCTACCCAAGGCCCAAACATTGACAAAAACAAGAGTTTGTGCTGGAATAAGGTAGCCTCCCACTGTACAATCTTCTGTAGAAGTCCTTAGGATCATCGGGGCTGTGGGGTGTAACCTTAGCGCTTCCTTCACTATTGCTTGGAGGTATGGAAGGTTTGGTATATCAGATTCTTCTAAGAGTCGATTTTTTCCAACCACTCGGTCAATTTCTTCTATAGCTTTTTTCATTATTCTTGGATGGTTGATTAGTTCTGCTAAAGCCCATTCTATAGTAAGTGCAGATGTATCTGTTCCCGCAACGAATAAGTTCTGTAACACAAACAACAAGGTCACATAAATCATTCTAATAATTCCCACATATTCACATTCATAATATAGACTAACCAGAATAAAAGCTTTGATATTCTCTTTGGTCAACTTCATCTCCATGGTCTCATCTTCTGAAATATTGAGTAAAATATCAAGAAGATCCCTCACTTCATCTTTCCCCTTCTTCATCCTTTCATCTTCATGCTCACTAATGATCCTTTCTATCAACTGGTCAAATCTTCGGTGTATCTCCTTCACCCGTTTTTTATACCCTTGTAAATCAAGATTCTTACAAAACCATATATAATCCGCAAGATTAAACTTACCCGTAATCTCAGAAATCTCAGGAACAAGCTTCCTCATATCATCCGTTTCATTCTCATCCTCCGAACACCTTTCACTCATAAGCATTCTTGAAATAACATTATTTGTCAACTTCATAAGCTCACCTTTAACATCCACAGCCTTTCCAAGTTTAGCCTTCTGAGACAACGAGTGCAAGAACCAATTAGTCTCGTCTTGTCTAAGTGGAAGAAGTAACTCGAGTGTTTTACCATTTAAAAGGTCGGACATAACAAGTTTTTTCATAAGTTTCCAATATGGTCCAAAAGGTGCAAACATGAAATCTTTTGATCCATATGTTAAGTAAACTGTTGTAGCGTTTCTTGGTCGATCTAGATAGCTCGCTTCATATGTTCTTAGAAATTCTTTTGCCAATTCGGGTGAAGAAACAGCGAGACATGGTACTGAACCAAGGAAGAATCTGAAAATTGGTCCATATTTTATCGAGAGTTTGTGTAGAGCTTGGTGAGGGATTGGAGCTAGGAGATGAAGGTGTCCAATGATTGGGAGAGCGAAAGGGCTTGGTGGAAGCCGTGATTTGATCCCTGAAGATGAAGAGAATGAACGGATGAATAGAATGGTAGTGAGTGAAAGGACAAAGATGATAAAGTAGCCATAGATGTCAACCATGGCTAAAAGTTGAAGGTTGGAAATTCTGGATTGAATTGAGTATGGTTTTATAAGATTGTTGGTGATTAGGAGGAATATATATTACTATGAATTAGATGTAACTTTCTTGAATATGACTATTAATTAATATATGAAACAAACAGTATAGGCCAAATAGTTTGACACAAGATTATTGTTCATATCTAATATTTTGTCATGGTTGAAAATCTTTGATATAATTTAAAATGTTGATTTCGTGCAGTTCTTGTTTTTTGTCTTTGTGTTTACATCTTCAAAAGGTATAAGTCGAATGGAAAACAATATTCGACCGATTTGAAGTTATATACAGCAGATACCACTATGCCCTGTATCATCTAGATACNTTTAAAAGGTCGGACATAACAAGTTTTTTCATAAGTTTCCAATATGGTCCAAAAGGTGCAAACATGAAATCTTTTGATCCATACGTTAAGTAAACTGTTGTAGCGTTTCTTGGTCGATCTAGATAGCTCGCTTCATATGTTCTTAGAAATTCTTTTGCCAATTCAGGTGAAGAAACAGCGAGACATGGTACTGAACCAAGGAAGAATCTGAAAATTGGTCCGTATTTTATCGAGAGTTTGTGTAGAGCTTGGTGAGGGATTGGAGCTAGGAGATGAAGGTGTCCAATGATTGGGAGAGCGAAAGGGCTTGGTGGAAGCCGTGATTTGATCCCTGAAGATGAAGAGAATGAACGGATGAATAGAATGGTAGTGAGTGAAAGGACAAAGATGATAAAGTAGCCATAGATGTCAACCATGGCTAAAAGTTGAAGGTTGGAAATTCTGGATTGAATTGAGTATGGTTTTATAAGATTGTTGGTGATTAGGAGGAATATATATTACTATGAATTAGATGTAACTTTCTTGAATATGACTATTAATTAATATATGAAACAAACAGTATAGGCCAAATAGTTTGACACAAGATTATTGTTCATATCTAATATTTTGTCATGGTTGAAAATCTTTGATATAATTTAAAATGTTGATTTCGTGCAGTTCTTGTTTTTTGTCTTTGTGTTTACATCTTCAAAAGGTATAAGTCGAATGGAAAACAATATTCGACCGATTTGAAGTTATATACAGCAGATACCACTATGCCCTGTATCATCTAGATACAGTACTTCAAAATTGTAAAAACAAAAGTTATGATACTGGACAATGTTAAAATGAATACTACTTGATTTTAAGAATGTATAAGTTTGAGCATCAGCATCGGTGATAAGAGTGTAATACAAAACCATGTCTATGTTTTAACCGTTAACTAAAATATTTGTACAGCTACATTTGCATCTTTAATAAAAGTTATCCCACGTAGGCACGCAATAGATGTTAACGGAGTTACAAAACTCGGGAACATAGACGAACTCGGGAACTAGTCAGATAGTTTAACATCATACCCCTTGTTTCCAAAAGCACAACAAAAGGGTTAAGCTTATTACTATCTTATTTCTCTCTGAAAAACCCAGTAGGTGATCCACATAAGCTTAAGCAAACAGCTTCAAAAGGCTGTGTATTTGGTTATTCTAAAAAGGGTTATTGGCAAAAAAATGCATCATACTTGCCACTTTTTGTCATTGTATGTAGCGTCCTTTATTTTTTTTGATTGTAGCACCAAGCTTTTTAAATCGTGCCATTGTGTGTACTTTGTGACCATTTTACCCTTACTTTTTTCAAATTTTGAAGGGTAAAATGGTCATTTCACATGGCTAAAAAGTCGCAAAGTACACACAATGACACGATTTAGAAAGGTTAGTGCTACAATCAAAAAAAATAAAGGACGCTACATACAATGACAAAAAGTGGCAAGTATGATGCCTTTTTTTGCCAATAACCCTTCTAAAAACAATAAACTAAAAAGCTTTTCAAAATATCCAAATTAAGCTTTAAAGTTTAAACCCCATACACCTTTGTTTCATGAGATAACCAAGTTTCAAACCAAAGAGTACCCATTGGTTCATGAGTTCATGACAAAATTAACAATACAAATATACAACACATCAAAATCCAGCTAAGACAAATAAATTCAACCACCAACCATCAGAAAAGCACTCAGTACCTAAAACAAAATCAAGCATCCTCGCATACTATCCCTGTAAGCAACACTAGCCAAATCGCCTACTCCTAGCTTTTATGCAAGAAACAACATTACTAATAAGAAAAAACTGCATTCAACATGTTACTCACAATTCAAATAAGCAATACATTCAAATGGTCTGCTTGTTGCTATTATACTTGAAACAACAATACTGCTACAACTGTTACTCAAAAACAGTAGTTCAACACTAATAACGAGAACTATAAACACCTATGGATACAAGAAAATATCATCAGCAGTTGGCCTCATATCTATTATACAATCACGAACTATAGCTGAATCTAAGAAAGATTACCATACTGATATCCCCATCATATCTATTACTATACGAAAAGAAACTATTACTAATCTAAGAAAGATTAGCATAATAGTAATATCCCAATCATCAGTGGATGATCTATCAAGAATACCTCGCCGATCATCAATCCTTCATGGTGCCAATCCTCATCATGCTCAACAAGCATTAAGCCTTCTTTCAGCCACACACCGAATCTAAGAAAGATTCAACCAGATCACCTCATTGACATTAAAGTCCTGACCCTTTTCTCCCTTTCTGCCCTCTTAGCAGATGGGGTTCTTTTCAGATTATGCAGTTCTTCCAAAAACACCTTCTCAACTATATCGATTGAGTTTAACAGCTTTTTCTGTGGTGTTAATATCTCTGAATCCCCACTGTTCCGATTAGCAAGATCAGCAAAAATCATTGGAGCCTTTCCCAAATTCGATGGTTTTAAACTTTTATTTGCTAACTTCGGCTTTGGAGTCACTAGTGACTCGTGCTCGAGGTGAGCACCTGATGGTGAAGGATCTTGATCAGCAGTATCCTGATACACCATGATTGGGGTTGGGCTTCCCGATAGACCACCGCTTTCTCCCAAGCGCTCTCTTCTTCTTTCAATGGCCTTCATAAAACAATTTCCACATTACAGCAAACAAGAACTTATTTCACATGATTAAACTGAAATAAACTAAACTCATTTCTATATTACCACATTGAACAATAATCACAATTACAAATTTTTAATCATCTAATCAATTCATCTCAAATTTGAATGATCAAACATATCAAAGTTTAAATGGAAAAGTGGACTATGATCACAGTCAAATAAGTTACTACCATTTAGTCAATACCACATTACAACATTGACTGATTTATTAAAACTAAGAACTATATCAAGAAACAAACTGTTACAAGATTACACTAAAATTGACCAAACTTATTTCTAATCAAAACCTAAAAGTATCATCAAAATCACATCATTCATCATTTACTCAACACAAAGCCTTATCAAACACCATAGTTGATCAAAACAATGAACGATAACAACAATCGCATCATTAACCAACTACTCAGTACATCATTTACGAATCATTGCTAACAATAATCAACATTCCAAATTGAAAGTAATCAAACAAAAACTAAACAGACCATGACTATCAAACTTCAATCAAATCATTCATCATCTAATTTACACAACATTTATATACAAACCCTACCAATAATCAAGATTCCATACCCGAACAACATGTGTGATATCACCAAGAGGAGTACGCGGATACCAAGAAGGTAAAATACTCCGAGACGCCACACGACCACCTCTGACTCGCCTGATACCACCACCACCACGAGGCATTCGTGTAGTCTGAATACGGCCACCACGTCGAGAAGCTGTTCCTGGCGTCCCGAAAAGCCCCCTTCCGGTCACTCCTCCAACAGTTGTTCTTCCATTAAAAAGAGTCAAACCCATCTGTTGACCTGAAACCCCACCGGTCAACGGGGTTGACCCCCACCTGAAAGGTGTCCTATCACTCTCACTATCATCCGGCAGGATCCCAATTCGACCGGCTGTCATTCTACGACGAGCATATGATGCGGCAACATCAACTGGCCTCGACAATCGGTCCCTTGCTTCCGGCATCTTGAATCTGCAAATGTAACAAAACCCACTTCAGATTCACATCAAAATGTATAAAATCAACTGAACCAGATGATAAAATCAATAAAAAACAAACACCCAGATCAAATTTACATTAAAATGTTGAAATTAAGTTAAAACCCAGATGAGATTTTCATTTAAATGTTGAATTAAAAAGACCCAGATGATAAAATGATGAAATAACAAAAACCCAGATGAGATTTTGATCAAAATGTATAAAATTAGAGTGACCCAGAAGATGAAATGAAGAAAAAATCAATGGGTACCTGATAATGTGTGAGATTAAGTGATAAAAAGTTGATCGGTGTGGTGTTCAGTTGATTTAACTGTGTGTTTTTATTATATTGAAGAAGAAGAAGAGTTTGTGAGAGAGCTTTGGGAGAGGCGAAAATGGTGAATTTTGAAATGAATATTTGGGCGGTTTTATACAAAATTACTACTCTCAAAATTTTATTATTTTTTCTAAAAATGGAAGTGTTTCAAAAATTTGAATTTGGGGAAATGGGCGGCATGATTTTGGTTTTGGGTAGTTACTGTTTTGCCCTTAGTGATGGTAGGTGTGTTTCAAGTGTTGTTTGTTTGTGTGTAGGGTAAAAGTGTAAATATGTCAAGTTACTAGTTCAATTTCTTTTTGAATTGGATGTGAAGAAGTGAAAATGAGAGTGTATAACTATCACTTCTTTGGTGATTGTTCGAGTTTGTAACAATAACGATTACAGTACTTGTTAGAAAATACTATATTTTAAAAACTAAATAATTAGTGCTTATAGTTTGAAATTGTTATTGTTATTTCATTTGAAAATATGTATCACATTTTTATAGTTACAATGGTCGACTCAGGTATGTTTGACAGCAATTGCTTTGGATCATTTTGAAGCACCTAGCGTTTGGTACAAAATATTTGTTTGAAAACAAATAACTAACATTTGTTAACAACTAGTGTCTACACTTGGTCCTCATGATTATACAACTACGTTATCAAACACGTTATCAATATAAACAACTACTACCTCCCACTATTGCTTCTGCCACCTATTACCTCTAATTTCGCCAAACATACCCATCATTCTTAACTAAGAATTGCACAAATAAGATGGTATATTTAAAACGACTTCAGGTTTTTATATTTCTGAATTTTATTTAAACCATCGGTTATATAAAGCTTTTGATTTTATAATCCACACAAATAATCATTAAAGTTTGTAGTTGTGTTGTCCTCGTATTTTTTATTTACCCCTCTAACGAGCCAATTTGTAGTGTTAGTTTCTAAATATGAGACAAAAGCCTAATATTTGATTAAAAACAAACCATGGTCATTTTTGCATAACTCATAAGTAGGTTTAACTAGTGGCGGAGATAAAAGAGGGCAGGGTGGACACGTGCCCCCTTAACGAAAAAATTATTGTGTAAATTTTCTAAAACATGCGGCTCTTTTTGTAATTTACCCCTCTAACGAGCCAATTTGTAGTGTTAGTTTCTAAATATTATCAAAGTTTGCCCCCACGACTATAACTTTCTGGCTCTGCCCCTGTATTTAACCAAATAAATGTGTCTTTCTTTCTTCTNAGAGGGCAGGGTGGACACGTGCCCCCTTAACGAAAAAATTATTGTGTAAATTTTCTAAAACATGCGGCTCTTTTTGTAATTTACCCCTCTAACGAGCCAATTTGTAGTGTTAGTTTCTAAATATTATCAAAGTTTGCCCCCACGACTATAACTTTCTGGCTCTGCCCCTGTATTTAACCAAATAAATGTGTCTTTCTTTCTTCTTTTTTTTTTTCTTTTTTTTTTTTTTTTTGGTGAAAATTGGTGAAAATATATTATTATCGGAAAAGCTTTCAACAATTTGAGAAACATGCACACTGAAATGGACATGCCCACTCAGTAAACAAAAACATAAAAACTAAAGCTTGTCACATACCGTATACAACTAAAGTAGAGATCTCTGATAGACTACCTACTATGTCTGATACATCACATAAACAAAGCAAATAGACAACTTAATACAATGTGTTTAACAGCTTCAACTACAAAGCAACAAACAGTTCTAAATACATCCAAAATGCACCAAGATCATAGCTCTATATCTACATCTCCTAACCAACTCTCAACCTATATCATTCAACCATCATCCACAATGATCTAGGAATGAGAAGAAAAGGCATCAATATGCAAGCTATAACCACCCAACCTCTCCAAATAGGGGCTATACCAGAACCTACATTTCATTTTAGATAACTAAAAGGCATCAGATTCAAGAAACACACACCCTATATGAGAACCCGCCTAACCTCCTTTGGTAACACGTAACTTGAATCAAATAGGTTCATCTTTCACTTCTCACTATTTCAAGCAACATGTGCTACCCACCAAGTCCATTTACCCTTCAGAGTGGGAAACCTACATTTTGACTAATTTTTCACCTAATACAATGTCTGTTGACATAAATAATGCATAAAAACGTTATTTATATTTTTCGATATCTCTACGTTTTGATGATCACAAAATGTAAAATCATTAAACGTAAGATTACTACGTAAACAAGTATTAAGCTAGTTTATATCATTATATCCAACTTAATCACTTAAGGTATGAATAAACAAGTGCTTAATACATCTCATGGTCAAAGGGGTATTTAATTAATTACTACAAAGTTTATTTAATAATATAAACATATTATATATTTTTGAAAAACAATTTTGGTAATAAAGAAAAATGTTTTAATCATACTAAATATATGAATTCAAATTTTTAACCAAAATCAGTTAGTTTTTCACCAAATAAACTTTCCCCACTAAAGACAAGAAAATCTGGCCGTTACAGCTGGGCGGCCCCCTTAATTATAAGGGGCGGTCCCCTTAATTTTAAGGGGACCGGCCATGAATTAAGGGGACCGGCCACGCTCCTGTGTCAGATTTTGTCAGAATTTTTCCCTATAAATACCACCTTAAATCTGGTATTTTTCCTCACCTTTTGCACGAAAATTTCAGATCTCAAATCTCTCTAAACATCCTCCAAAACCCTTTGATCATTAGATTACTAATCCTTGTTTCAAGTGATTCAATCCCTTCACATCCATCCTCATTCAAAGTGCAAAAGAAGAATACTCCTTCAACAAACAAAGCTCAAGAAGTATTGTAGTGTAGTTGTGTATATTGTGTACATTATTTGTATAGTTGTGTTGTGCTTGTAATAAGTAGTGTAGAGAGAAGTAGAAGTTGTGTAGGGAGAAGAAGAAGTAGTGTAGTGGTGTGAAGTTGTGACGAAGTCGTGGTGTGCTCAAGTTGTGAAGAAGTTGTGTTGTGTTGTGAGATTGGTTCTAGCTAGAATTAGAACCCGACATCTAGCTTTGTGTCGTTAAGCCGGTGTAAGCGAAAGTTGTGTAAGGTTTCTCCGCCACAAGGGAGTTTGTTGACATAGTGAAGAAAACTCTCGAGTAGGTGACTCGGGGAGTGGAGTAGGAACAAGGAAGGTGTCCTTGTAGCCGAACCACTATAAATCCTTGTGTTGTGGTTTGATCTTTCTAACTCTTCTCATTCATTACTTATTTACTTATACTATAGTAGCTTAGCTAGTTAGCAATATATATTTGTTCATATAGTGCAAGTCTTGAATTCACATAAATTAGAATCGAAGTTTTTAAAACAAACTTGTTTTCATAAATTTTAAAACGGACGTAAAACTATTTAACCCCCCCTTCTAGTTTTCCACAATGTCCATACAAACACTACATATAGTTACCTTCCAAGGCCTACTAGTAAGAGTGCATGCATATTCAAAGTAAACAGGCTTCATGTAACCAAGGTATTAGGCTATCCACTGCAATGAACTTTATAATCCCAGTTATCCTTGAACATTTATCCTTAAACATTTAGACAATTGAGAATAAAGGCTAAAACCTTGAACTTTGCTGATGTTCTTGAACCTCATCTCTGTCATGAAATTCCACATAGGATTCATTTGTCTTTAGTCTTATTTTAAGATTTTGCGCTGAGTAGCTTTATGTTATTGAAATGGATGTGATTGGCACACTTTAATTTTTTTATTTACACATTACAGTGTACAACTAGTTAAAGCATGTTATATACAAGTATAATTGTCTAATGCATATAATGAGGTGTGCTAATAAAATATGTGAGTGCACAAATCAATAGTGGTCTTTTTAATGCTTAATTAATGTGTAGATTTGTTTGACGAGTGCTTTCAAGATAGTGATGAGTGGTTATTAATTAACCTCAAACATTTTTTATTCGTTTAAAAATGACTTAATACACATTAATCAAACTTATAAACTATCTAAATTGAATATGATTTTTAATTTAATAAAATCATGCTTTGAATGTTTATTAATCCATTAAACAAACCATATTCTTATTCTCTTTATCTTTTTTTCATTGATTTATGAAAATGTAACACAACTTTAAACACGATCTTAACCTAAAACAAAATATGCTTAATATTCATGAAATCTATATCTTCCAATAATTTTGGTATGTACTTTGCTTGAATTCTAAGGGGGTGGCAACCTTGTCACACCATAATTCAACATAATGCAAATTTAACCAATAAAATATTGCCAACACATTTCATGACTCATCATACCTCACATTCATTTTTTAGTGGCAATCATGATGCAAAAAAAAAAAAAAAAAAAAAAAAAAAAAAAAAAACTAATTATATTATTTATTTTATTCTTAATTATATTAAACAATTTAAACAAAAACATTAAATTGTATTAATAATTCAAAGAAAATTACATAATGCTTAGGAAAAAAACAACATAATAATATCTAAAAATTGCAAGGCCATCCATATTTCGCCGCGTACTCACGTTTTTTGGCAATAGCAATTTCTCGCATACCCGGATCAGCTATGTCATCGTGCGAGTCGTTGTAGAACTTCATCGCTCGTAAAAAAGCCTTTTCTTCAACACCACGTAGTTGTGCCGCCATCAACTTTTCGGCCAACTCATCCTTTGCACGTTTTTTCTCCACCGCTTCCTCCATTACTTGTGATTTCTTTGTCGCATAAGTTTCTAAGGTCGCAGCAACACTATTCTTTGACGATGACTCGTTATCGGTCTTTTTGCCCTTTTCTCCGTGTAGGAGTTGTGTCGTCATTCAAATCCGGAAGAATAGTCTCAACATTTTCATTGCCAGATTCCAATGACTTTCTCCGTTTCTCGGAATTAGACGAAGATGTTTAAACGACACTTGGTTGTTCTAACCATTTGTCTGCTTTTCTAACGATCTCCCATGCTTCATTATGAGTAAAAGTCTTGCCTTTTTTTTTCCTTTTATAATCGGCCATGGCATTTTTCATCACGTCAAGATCGTCACAACCACTATCACGAACACGGTCCTACAATTATAAAAGTAACAAGTATAAATTACTACAAATATATCAAATACAAAGTATAAAAAAGTATAAAGTTTAAAAACATACTGATGAGTGTGCAAATACTCATCATTTCTATCACATTTAGACTACAAAAACATCTGAAAATACACAGAAATGCCTTAAAATACATAAAATATCATGGAAATGTGTTTTTATATGTTTCAGATACAAAAGGATTGAAAACTGATGAAAAACAGTCAAGTTTGCATAATTGGCAGTTTCAGTCCCTGAACTTTCAAAAGTTGTCAACACTAGTCCCTGGTTATTCAAAACATGGAAAATTATCATCAAAGGTCCTTGGGGATTCACAAGTTGTCAAATTAATCCTTTAAAGCTCAAGTTTGCAAAATGACAACTTTGGTCCCTCAAGTTTGAAAAATGGCAAAATAGGCCCCTGAAGTTTCACACTTTGGCATATCTAGTCCTTAAGGGTTTAAAATGAATGAAAAGTCAACATTAGTCCATGGGAAATCAAACTTGTTCACTTTTAGTCCCTGGATGAAAATTTTCAACAATTGGCATAAAAGGTCCCTCTAGTTTGAAATTTGGCAAAACAAGTCCTTGGGTATTTAAAAAAGTGAAAAATATCAAACAATTACCCTTGTACTATGGATGCGCGTGGATTGCAACAACCGCACTACTAACTACGTTTTACCTCTCGAGGGATCTCGAGAAGCCTTGCGCAATAACCCACCAAAAGAGCAGTGTACGCTGAAACGATGTATTGTATAGTGTAGTGGCAAGTACCGGGGAGTTGATCGTTCTCGATCGCGGGAATAGTGTTCGTTAGGGCTAAAGGCTAGCTCTAATCTAGGTCTAAGGGTGGAGGAAGATTCTTTTTGTATTTTTTATGTTTTATGAAAGAGTAAAAAATCTCTGGTTTTAGAGGATAGGGCGGAATTAGTTGCTAGTCAACTAACACAAGTTATCTACTTCTAAGCTAATCTTATATTTTTGTATTTTTGGTTTTGGGACAAACAATGGTGGGAGAATAGTGGTTTACTTAGATTTCATTACTCCTAACTATCTTTTACCATGTAATTAGTATGTTGAGTTTTGCGTGGATGACGGTGTATTCTAACAAGTCGTAGGAGTGGCGTTCAATTCTAACTCTATAAGTTCCTACCTCACTCTATCTGACGATACGTCAAGCAAAATCCTACTTCATGAGCTCACCCGATAGGCACCTATGCATGAAATACTACCTAAAATCGATAACGCACATACGAATTCACGTTTTCTAAAGACGTTCAAGCTGTTACCGTATAAGGAGATTAG
>LBNU01006432.1:5623-19644 GCA_014162995.1 Artemisia annua | reverse complement strand
AATCTTTGTCTAAATTGGGAGAAGAGTCATTTTATGGTCAAAGAAGGCATTGTCCTAGGCCATAAGATATCAAAGAACGGGATTGAGGTTGACAGAGCTAAGGTTGATGTCATTGCTAAATTACCTCATCCCACTACCGTCAAAGGTATTAGGAGTTTTTTAGGTCATGCCGGATTCTATCGTAGATTCATACAAGATTTTTCTAAAATCTCCCGGCCCATGACCCATCTTCTTGAAAAGGATACTCCTTTTATCTTCTCACCTGAGTGCATTGAAGCTTTTGAAACATTAAAGAAAAAGCTTACTGAGGCACCCATTCTAGTTGCCCCCGACTGGGATTTTCCCTTTGAACTCATGTGCGATGCAAGTGATTTTGCTATCGGTACAGTCCTGGGGCAACGAAAAACTAAACACTTTCAGCCTATCCACTACGCAAGCAAAACTATGACTGAAGCTCAAACTCATTACACCACAACGGAAAAAGAATTATTAGCCGTGGTGTATGCATTTGAGAAGTTTCGGCCTTATTTGATATTGACTAAATGCGTAGTGTATACGGATCACTCGGCTCTCAAATATCTCTTTGCAAAACAAGATGCAAAGCCGAGATTGCTCCGTTGGGTTCTCCTCCTACAAGAATTTGATATCATTATACGTGATAAAAAAGGAGCTGAGAACCTAGCTGCTGATCATCTGTCCCGATTAGAGAACCCACACCAAGATGTTTACGAGAAAAAGGAAATAAATGAAACCTTTCCTCTCGAGACACTAAATGCGGTTGCTTTTCGTGGAGACTCTACCACCCCATGGTTTGCTGATTTCGCAAATTACCATGCGGGTAACTTCATAGTGAAAGGGATGACGTCCCAACAGAAGAATAAATTCTTTAAAGATGTTAAACATTACTTCTGGGACGACCCCTACCTGTTCAAAATCTGTGCGGATCAAGTCATCCGGCGATGTGTATATGGTCAGGAAGCCGTTGATATTCTCAAGGCTTGCCATGCTGGACCTACTGGGGGACATCATAGTCCCAACTACACCGCCAAGAAGGTGTTTGATTCCGGGTTTTATTGGCCCACAATCTATAAAGATGCCCATGATTTCGTCAAAACCTGTGACTCTTGTCAGCGTCACGGGAATATTTCACAACGAAATGAAATGCCACAAAATGCAATTCAAGTTTGTGAAATCTTTGATGTATGGGGCATTGACTTTATGGGGCCATTTCCATCATCTCGAGGAAATAAATACATTCTCGTGGCTGTTGACTATCTGTCAAAATGGGTTGAAGCGAAAGCTTTTCCCACTAATGATGCCCGAGTTGTTGTGAAGTTCCTCAAAGCCCTGTTTGCCCGTTTTGGAACTCCACGTGCTATCATCAGTGATCGTGGTACGCATTTCTGCAATGACAAATTTGACAAAGTCATGCAAAAGTATGGTGTAACTCACCGTCTTTCTACTGCGTACCACCCACAAACAAGTGGACAAGTAGAAGTTTCAAATCGGGGTATTAAAAGAATACTGGAAAGGACCGTAGGAGAAAATCGTGCATCCTGGTCGGATAAATTGGATGATGCACTCTGGGCCTTCCGTACAGCTTATAAAACACCTATCGGGTGTACGCCCTACAAGCTTGTGTACGGAAAGGCTTGTCATCTTCCGATAGAACTAGAGCACAAAGCCTATTGGGCCCTGAAACATGCAAACTTTGACCTGCAAACTACGGGAGATCACCGTAAAGTTCAAATGAATGAATTAAATGAACTACGTGATCAGGCATACGAGAACTCTTTGATCTATAAAGAAAAGACAAAGAAGATTCATGACTCTAAAATCAAGAACCGCGTTTTCAACGTTGGTGATAGAGTCCTTCTTTTTAATTCAAGATTAAAGATCTTCTCGGGAAAACTAAAATCCCGTTGGTCTGGTCCATTCACTATTACAAAAGTCTATCCATATGGTACCGTTGAGTTATCTCAAAATGACGGACCTGATTTCAAAGTGAATGGCCATCGGTTAAAGCACTATTTTGGAGAGGATATACCACCTATGGTTGTCCCAGATCTTCAAACTTTCCCCATGAACCAATAAATGCGGGGATCGAGTCAAGCTAATGACTCGAGAAACAAAAATGTTAGCAAATTTACCATGGGTTTTCACCCGTGTGTAACACTTTAGTGTGGGGGAAAATACCCCACATGTTGTTCAGGTTTCCCCAAGGACAAATCAATTCGGGGTCGAGTCAAGCTAGCGACTCGGGAATCAAAAACAGTAGCATAAGCATAGGTTTTCACCTATGTTGTACATATGTAAATATGTATATATTCTAAAAAAAAAAAAAAATAAATAAATAAATAAATAAATAAATAAAAATCATCATCATCACTTTTAAAAATAGTGATAGCTTCTATTTAAGAAGCTTTATGAAAAATATGTTTGTAAATAAACCTGAAATAAAGGTTGTTAATATTACCTTCTTACGTTCTAAGTATTGGTTTAATACCCGGTGCTTTGAATATTGAGGGCAATATTCATTTCTAAGTGTGGGGGGGGATTCTCACGAATTCAAACACATGTTCCATCAAGCACCCCCATTTGATCAAAATTTAAAGTTTTTTCACACTTAGAAATGCCATAAAATTTTTTTTTTTGTTAATCAGTCCACCTTGTCTACAAAAGGACTGGCTAATCCAGGAGCAAACGGCTCTTGGTAAAGATATCTCAAATCCGTTGATGGCTTGCAATTTGCCCAAAATTGTATGGTACTCAACTCACCATATCCTAAATAGTGAAGAGTTGACTAGCCCACAAGATTATGGCTTGTGGTAAAGGCAGTGGAAAATCCATATTTGGTAATCAGCTCACCAAAGATAATAATTAATTTTATCTAAGAGTTGGCTAGTCCAGAAGCAAACGGCTTTTGGCAAAGACAAATCAAATCCGTTTACAGCTGATGATTTACTAAAAATCATATGGTTATTAATGTACCATGGTTCTTGAACTAAAACATTAGCTACTCCAGAAGTAATGGCTTTTGGTAAAGAGATGAAATCCATTAAATCTTCATAAAATATTGCTAGGGACTAGCAATAGTTTAGTGTGGGGGATTGATGAGTGTGCAAATACTCATCATTTCTGTCCCTGAACTTTCAAAAGTTGTCAAAACTAGTCCCTGGTTATTCAAAACATGGAAAATTATCATCAAAGGTCCTTGGGGATTCACAAGTTGTCAAATTAATCCTTTAAAGCTCAAGTTTGCAAAATGACAACTTTGGTCCCTCAAGTTTGAAAAATGGCAAAATAGGCCCTAAAGTTTCACACTTTGGCATATCTAGTCCTTAAAGGTTTAAAATGAATGAAAAGTCAACATTAGTCCATGGGAAATCAAACTTGTTCACTTTTAGTCCCTGGATGAAAGTTTTCAAAAATTGGCAGAAAAGGTCCCTCTAGTTTGAAATTCGGCAAAACAAGTCCTTGGGTATTTAAAAAAGTGAAAAATATCAAAAAATTACCCTTGTACTATTCATATATGGCATAAATTGTCCTTTTGATAACTTTGGAGAAGTTACATGTTCAACCCTTCAAGAATTCAGAAAATACAACTTTGGTCCTTGGGCTTTTATCTAATACAAACCAAACGGACCCTTTTATAGACAAACCCAAAACACCCCTAGCCCATAAATAAATAAACCAAACAAACAAACCTTGGCCCAACACCATCTCAGCCCAACACCCCTTTATATATAAAACGGGGTCAAACAAGTGGTCAAACACCACCCACTGTTCACCCCTTCCCTCCACCTCACCTTTTCCCTCACTGTAAACCCAAAACCAGGTGGTTTCACCACCACCTGGCCACCACCTTTCCACCTCACCTAGTCTACAACACCACCTCATCTCCCTCATCATATAAACCCACTTTGCAATAAATGCTTCTCCACCATCATACACTCCACCTCCCCTCACAAACCTCTGTTTTCAACCTAAACCCCCAACTTGGCCACCAAACTACTCTTCCTTGTCCCCCTCCACCTCCACAAGCCTCCACAATTCTTTAATTGCAACAGAACTACCCCAAGCCACTTGAAAGACTTTTGGCGCCAAAATGCCATTTGTATGGCTAGGATGAAAACAGAGCATCCAATGGCTCAAATGTGGTGGGATTCACTCAGAGGACACCTGGAAGGCAAAAGGATCTTTATAAAGAAAGAGAGGAGCAATGTAGTAGGATATCTAGTGTAATTTTAGTTTTTGTAGCTCGTATTAGTTAATTTCAAATTTCCAGTCTATCTTTAAGCTTTCAAGTTGAATCTCTTGTATTCTCAGTGTTAATTTAACCTCTTTTCAGATTCAATTTAATTTAAACCTTATGAATTCAGTTTATGCAATTTTTAGTCAAAAATCTTATCAAGTTTGAATGTTGTTAATAGTGGATGTTAAGGACTCATTAAGCTCACTTAAGCTCCTAAAAAGCTTCTGAAAGCTTTTAGAAATATAAAAGTCAGTTGTAGTTAATAAACTAAAATAAATCACAAAAATACAAAAAAAAATAGAGTAAAATTCAAAAATCAGTGTGATCATGAATCAAGCTTGGAGCAAGGTGAATATTGGATTGCCTTGGGTTTAGAAGCTTAGTGGTAAGCTAATAAGATTGTTCTTGGTCCTTGTTCTTGGATTTTCAGCTGGAAGTCTTTGTAAGCTTATATTACTCATAATTGCATTTTACTGTATATGTGAGTTATATGCTTGAATATTTGTAGTTTTATGTTCCTGTGATATTGCTTAGTAGAATTAGTGTTTAAAATAAGTAGCTTGTTCCTTGAATATTGTTGTTGCTTGAAATTACATTTTCACAGTTGAAATAGCTTAAGTTCCATTTCTGAGTTTCATGCTAGTATTGTTGGTATTTTATGCTTAATAGGTATTGTGAAATGATAATATAAAGTTTGAAATCATTATTGAGGTATAATTCAAGCAATTGCTTTGGAAATCAAGTATAAGTGATCAATAAGGTTGTGTTTGGATTTTCTGATATTTTTGGGTCACAAGGTGTAATTGTTGGTAACTTTGGTTCATACATATCTCTTTAGGTCCCATTAGTTCATCTAAAAAACCTAACTCAGTGGTTGCTCTTTAAAAAGTCATAATGACATTTGATTTTACCTTATGCCTTCACTGTTAGAATTTTTAGTAGCATAATTACCCAAATCTTTTCACAAGTTGTTAATCTAGCTTATTATAGTCTCATTTAAGCTTAATTTAACATTATTAGTAAGTAGGATAAAATCTAATCTCATAAAAGTCAACTTAGGTTCATAATCCAAAAGTCAAATTTCCAGCAATTTTATTTTTGAATAAACTTTGCATTTTCTTGTAGGATTTATTATTAAGTTTCATGTTATAAGCTTTTAGGGTTTTAATCTTTTGTTGCTTGTCTTGCTCAGTATATTTTTGATAATTTTATTAATCTTAGTTTAATTGCTTATTTAGTTGCCTCTTGTTAGTACTTTTTCATTGATTTGCCCTGTACACAGTTCTGTAGTCACTTTCATAAGCTTGCACAAGCTTTATTTGTTGGCTCTAGCTTGTGTACTTTGTTGTTTTAAGAAGCCCTTCTAGCTGGCTTGTTATGCATGCTCTTGTTTGTCCATTCTCTGCTTATTATCATTGCTTATTATGCTATCAATGTCTTGTCAAAACTACTCACTACACTGAGTCATCAGTGTAGTTGAGTCATTTTCACAAGCTCCTTAAAAGCTTTCCAGTGAACTTAAGCTTGTGTTATTTGGTTATTTGTGAAGCTCTTCCACCAGTCTTATAGGTTTTAAACTTGGGATTTTCAGCTTATTTGATAAGCTAATTTTAGCATTACAAGTTGTCCCATCTCTCAGCATACACTGAGTAATCAGTGTATTTATGGCTTTTTCATAAGCCCTTCATAAGCTTATTAGTGGACCCCATAGTGTGAGTTTTGGCTTTTTGGAAAGCTCACCAGCCCAACTTGCTATTCCTAGGCTTATATTGGCTTTTTGGCTTATTTTATAGGCTGAATTTGCCTACAAAAAGTCTTGCAGGCTTGTTTGGCTAGCTGTGAGATTTGGAATTGCTTATTTCTTGTTTTCAGCTTATCCATTGTACTTTTCTTGTCTTTTCAGCTTATTTTAGGTTTTCCTCATTTGCTTTAGCTTATTTCAACCTTTTGTTCCAACTAGTTAGCTTGTTGTGAGCTTATTTCAAGCTCAAAATCCACTTAAGCCTTAAAAAGCTTAACTGTGAAGTCTTTAAGCTCTCACTGAGCTTATTGTTGAGTTCCAATAAGTTCATCTTCATTAAACTTGCATATTTACAATAGTATAATAGGTTAGTAAAAGAAAAACAACAAAAACATTATTTTAAGCTAAGTGATAGCTTCTATTTAACAAGCTTATTGCTTATTAGCTTATTTTCCTTAAGCACTTAGTGTTTTTATATTTTTCTTAGGTTCCTGTATTTATTTAATAATTATATAAAAAGTTTCAGATTTTTCTTAGGTTATTTAGTATTTATAATAAATCAATAATAGTTTTAATAATTAATAAATAGTAATTAATTAATAATAAATACATAAATAGTGTAATAATTATATTTTCAGTTTTAAAATTTGTTTTATAATATTTTAAATTTTTCTAAGTTTTAATTACATTTATTTAGGCTTATTTTACATTTTCTTAATTTTTAGGTAATTATTAAATAGTTTAAAATAGTTTTTAATTAATAATAATTAATTAATAAGTCTAATAAATATTTTTATTTTTCCAATAATTTTCTTATGTCATTAGGATTGTAAAAATATACTTTTCATATCCGTAGCCCTTTTATTTCTTAAAACTCACGTTTTATTTTGTACGTTTACGTTAATTTAAACTAAACGTACGCGTTTTTAGGTTTTAAACGTATTTAAGTCATTTTCTTTTACGTGCTTTTTCATATAGCTTGTTTAAGCTATTTTATTTTATATTTCTTAGTTCACTCACTCAAAACCCTATTCCTGTTCAATTTCACCTAATCACAAATTCGTTTTATTACAGATTTCACACCTCGTTGGGATTAAATGTTGGATCGTTGTACTCTGATCAAACTATTTATATAGCTTGTTAAAGTTTAGTAGCCTTGGATAAATCCTAATCTACTAACAATGAAACACTGAATTACTCTATTAAGTATGCGGAATTACTTAACAAAGCTAAGAAGAATAACAAACTTGAATACTTTATATTATCACCTTGAACCTGCTTAATGAATACAGATTCACAAATTAATGTCTTGTCAAAGCTACTCACTACACTGAGTCATCAGTGTAGTTGAGTCATTTTCACAAGCTCCTTAAAAGCTTTCCAGTGAACTTAAGCTTGTGTTATTTGGTTATTTGTGAAGCTCTTCCACCAGTCTTATAGGTTTTAAACTTATCTTGGGATTTTCAGCTTATTTGATAAGCTAATTTTAGCATTACAAGTTGTCCCATCTCTCAGCATACACTGAGCAATCAGTGTATTTATGGCTTTTTCTTAAGCCCTTCATAAGCTTATTAGTGGATCCCATAGTGTGAGTTTTGGCTTTTTGGAAAGCTCACCAGCCCAACTTGCTATTCCTAGGCTTATATTAGCTTTTTGGCTTATTTTACAGGCTGAATTTGCCTACAAAAAGTCTTGCAGGCTTGTTTGGCTAGCTGTGAGATTTGGAATTGCTTATTTCTTGTTTTCAGCTTATCCATTGTACTTTTCTTGTCTTTTCAGCTTATTTTAGGTTTTTCTCATTTGCTTTAGCTTATTTAAACCTTTTGTTCCAGCTAGTTAGCTTGTTGTGAGCTTATTTCAAGCTCAAAATCCACTTAAGCCTTAAAAAGCTTAACTGTGAAGTCTTTAAGCTCTCACTGAGCTTATTGTTGAGTTCTAATAAGTTCATCTTCATTAAACTTGCATATTTACAATAGTATAATAGGTTAGTAAAAGAAAAACAACAAAAACATCATTTTAAGCTAAGTGATAGCTTCTATTTAAGAAGCTTATTGCTTATTAGCTTATTTTCCTTAAGCACTTAGTGTTTTTATATTTTTCTTAGGTTCCTGTATTTATTTAATAATTATATAAAAAGTTTCATATTTTTCTTAGGTTATTTAGTATTTATAATAAATCAATAATAGTTTTAATAATTAATAAATAGGAATTAATTAATATTAAATACATAAATAGTGTAATTATATTTTCAGTTTTAAAATTTGTTTTATAATATTTTAGATTTTTCTAAGTTTTAATTTCATTTATTTAGGCTTATTTTACATTTTCTTAATTTTTAGGTAATTATTAAATAGTTTAAAATAGTTTTTAATTAATAATAATTAATTAATAAGTCTAATAAATATTTTTATTTTTCCAATAATTATCTTATGTCATTAGGATTGTAAAAATATACTTTTCAGATCCGTAGCCCTTTTATTTCTTAAAACTCACGTTTTATTTTGTACGTTTACGTTAATTTAAACTAAACGTACGCGTTTTTAGGTTTTAAACGTATTTAAGTCATTTCCTTTTACGTGCTTGTTCATATAGCTTGTTTAAGCTATTTTGTTTTATATTTCTTAGTTCACTCACTCAAAACCCTATTCTTGTTCAATTTCACCTAATCACAAATTCGTTTTATTACAGATTTCACACCTCGTTGGGATTAAACGACCCGGGGATATTCTGTACTCCTTTGGTGTAATTGCATTGTGTCCTTGATNTAATTTAAACTAAACGTACGCGTTTTTAGGTTTTAAACGTTTTTAAGTCATTTCCTTTTACGTGCTTGTTCATATAGCTTGTTTAAGCTATTTTGTTTTATATTTCTTAGTTCACTCACTCAAAACCCTATTCTTGTTCAATTTCACCTAATCACAAATTCGTTTTATTACAGATTTCACACCTCGTTGGGATTAAACGACCCGGGGATATTCTGTACTCCTTTGGTGTAATTGCATTGTGTCCTTGATAGTTTGACTTTTGCTGACCAAATTCTTGGTCAGTTTTAGTTGACTGTTTGGGACCAATCAAATTTTGGCGCCGCTGCCGGGGAGGTGTGCTGCGTACTACGAATTTGAAGTATCAGTGTTGTTGAATACCTATCCATTGTATATTTACCATATATAAATATTGTATTTCCATCTTCCAAAAACATATAAAACACAAAAATATTTTCTTTTTCTTTCTATATATACATAAAAGATAAAAATACAAAAACATTTTCCGTTTTCTTGTTAAATAAACATAAAATACATTATCGAGAACCAAGACAGAACACTACCTAACTGGGGTGTGACCATAATAAGTTCCCAAACAAAAGATTAAAACTTGCCTTTGTATCCTTGTGAGTGGTGTACCTTTTTCAAAGAAGCCATTCATCTTGTGATTATTGTGTTGGCATAAATATTACGATATTTATATTACGATATTTAATCTAAACATCCTCTTCATGTTTTGATGATGACAAAGATGTAAGTTACAACACATAACGTAAAGTGTTTAAGTTACTTGTAATCACAAATCATCTATGCATTCATACGTCAACGTCTCTCGACATCTTAACGTCTCGAGTATGCTTCAACAATCACTTAAGGTATGAATAAACAAGTGCTTAATACATCTCATGATCAAAGGGGTATTTAATTAATTATCACAAAGTTTATTTAATTATATAAACATATTATATATTTTTGAAAAACACTTTTGGTAATAAAGAAAAATGTTTAATTTATAATAAATATATGAATTCAAATTTTTAGCCAAAAACAGTTAAAATTTCACTAGATAAACCTTCCCGAGAAAAGACAAGAAAAACTGCCATTTTCGACAGGGCGGCCCCCTTAATTATAAGGGCGGTCCCCTTAATTTTAAGGGGACCGGCCACGCTCCCCTGTCAGAAACTGTCAGAATTTTTCTCCTATAAATACCACCTTAAATCTGGTATTTTTCCCAACCTTTTGCACGAAAATTTTCAGATCTAAATCTCTCTAAACATCTTCTAAAACCCTTTGATCATAAGATTATTAATCTTTGTTTCAAGTGATCCAATCCTCTACCATTCAAAGTGCAAGAGAAGAATAATTCTTATCATCAAGTCAAAGAAGTATTAGAGTCTAGTTTGTATTGATGTGAAGATGTAGAAACAAGTTGTGTAAGTATATGTAATAAGTAGATCAAGATGATCTTACTCAGTAGTGAGTCATGAAGTCATGAAATTGTGAAGTAGTGAAGAAGTCATGAAGGTGTGAAGTAGTGAAGAAGTCATGAAGGTGTGAAGTAGTGAAGAAGTCATGAAGTTGTGAAGTTGTGAAGTCGTGAAGAAGTCGTGAAGTAGTGAAGAAGTCATGAAAGTGTGAAGTAGTGAAGAAGTCATGAAGTTGTGAAGTAGTGAAGATGTTGTGAAGTTGTGAAGTCGTGAAGAAGTCGTGAAGTCGTGAAGAAGTCGTGAAGTTGTGTAGTGATTGAAGTCGTGTCGTGAGATTGGTTCTAGCTACTATTAGAACTCGACATTTAGCTTAGTGTCGTTAAATAATGTAAGCAACGTTGTGTAAGGTTTTCTCCGCCAAAAGGGAGCTTGTTGAGTAGTGAAGAAAACTCTCGAGTAGGTGACTCGGGGAGTGGAGTAGGGCAAGGAAGGAGACCTTGTAGCCGAACCACTATAAATCATCGTGTCCGGTTTGCATCTTCTTTCTCTTATCTCTTTACATTTACTCTTGCATTTATCGCTTTATATCTATGCTTGCATATATGTGTTGGGTGTTGCTTATATTGTCATGATGATTGATTGTGTTATAGTTGCAAGTTAATATTGTGATGATGTGCATAATTATATGATATGATCGACTACATTATTATTCACACTCCTCATATTGAGTTTAACTTAATAGATGATTTGATACAAAACGTTTTAAGATTTCAAAAGGAAAACATATTCACATAAAGATCAACCAAAGCTTTATTCATAAAACTAAGTTTTGAAAACAAACTCAAAAGTACACATATATAATTAATCATATTGATTATATATTGTTTTCATAATAAACTCTAATTGAAGGTTTTTCAAACAAACATTTTATAAAACGAAAAAGAGGGGAAAACTATTCAACCCCCCCTTCTAGTTTTCCACATATTGGTTTAAGTTCACTGTTGTTTTACCTCGATCTTGTTTTACTTGGATTTGTTTTCATTTTCATAAAAATCAAGAACCCAAAAAGATTCTTCTTACCTTTTCTGAGTTTCCTTCACTTAAGGGATTCTTAGACTCGTCTTAGTGCATGCACACTCGTTCTTCTAGGTCATGAAGCCCTCTCCGTGAGCTTGTAAACATACCTCGAAGACGTCGTAGACGTTCTGCTCCATCAGTCGTATCTGAGATACGTACTGAACCCAAAACCCCTGTCATCATGACAGAAGACCGCCCAATGAATGAGCTTCTCCAAGCACCCATTGAGGGCTATGGAGATGCCATTGTTGTTCCAGCCATCGTGGCTGACACATTTGAGCTCAAAACCGGGTTACTGAATCTTGTAACCCAAAGCCAATTCTATGGTTTTGAGAGGGACGATCCTCATACTCATATTCGATGGTTTAATAAGATCGCATCTACCATCAAATACAAAAATGTCCCACATGAAGCAATCAAACTTCTTCTATTCCCATTTTCCCTCGAAGGACAAGCCTGGATTTGGCTTAAAAAACAACCCTCTCGTTCGATTTGAAACATGGGAGGATTTAGTTACAAAGTTTGTGAACGAATTCAATCCTCCCCACAGAACCACAAGTCTTAAAAATGAGATCATGAAATTCACACAAAGATTTGATGAATCATTTGATGAGGCATGGGATCGTTACAAAGAATTTCTCCGCAGATGTCCACATCACGGTTTCACCGAGTTAATGCAAATGGACACCTTCTATAATGGTTTAAGCCAATCTGACCAAGATTCTCTCAATGCCTCCGCGGGAGGTAATTTTTTGAGCAAAACAACAAAAGAAGCTTTAGCAATCATTGAAAATAAGTCTCAGGTCCGCTCTGCACGAACAAAGCCATATCAATCTCATGCTAGTGCTGGTCCTTCTACTTCATCTCCCGTGAGTACTTCTAGCACTGATGCTAAAATTGACAAACTCACGGATGCTATTCAAGCTTTGGTTCTCTCAAACCAAAAGAAAGTCACTTTCACACAATATCCTTCACATGCTGAAGTGAAGAAAGTGGAAGTCTGTATCACTTGTGGTGGCCCTCATGCATACTACAACTGTACTGCCACCGATGGTAGTCCTTTTGAAGCCAATGCTATAGCCGGTACTTCAAATCAAGGAGGTAATCAATACCGTCCTCAAATTGAACCAAGTTACCGTGCTAACAATTATCAAGGACCACCCGGTTTCAACCAAAACCAGAATTTGCAAAACCGGAACCCAAACCAACCTCGAATGAACCAAGGTTATCAAAACCAAGGGAATTTCTATCCAGGACAAAATCAAAGTTTCCAAAACCAAGGAAATTTTAATCGGAACAATTTCAACCAGGGAAATCATTTTCAGGGAAATGGTAATCCAAATCAAGGGAATTTCCAACATCAAGGTTATAATCAAAATAACCGAGTCCAAAATTTCCCTAATCAACCTCAAGCCATTCTCCCAGATCCACAACCATCATCTGATGAGTTGTTAAAGAAGTTCATGAAAACTCAGGAAGAAACAAACAGGTTGTTGGTCAGCCAGATCTTTGAGATCAAGAAGTCTTTAAATGATCGACCCTCGGGCTCAGGTACTTTACCTAGCAACACGGTCGCTAATCCGAGGGGCGATGCAAAGGCGATCACAACCAGAAGTGGTGTTTCATATGATAGACCCACTATTCCTACTACCTCTTCTTCTTCTCCTTCCAAGGTAGTGGAAAGTGAATATGAGGTGACAAAGGACAAGGTATCTCCTACTAATAACGGAGGTACCAATGACGTCCACCCTCAAGTTGTCCCGAAACCCAAACCCAAACCAAAACCAAGAGTTGTTTTTGAACCGCATGAAATCCCGGTTGAAAACCCTAAATCCAAAACTTCTATTCCTTACCCATCACGTTTAAATGAGCAAAAGCTCCGTGAAAAGGCTAGTCAACAAATGGATAAATTCTTTCAAATCTTTAAAGAATTACATTTTGACATAAGCTTTGCAGATGCTATCATTTTGATGCCCAAATTTGCATCAACAATCAAACACTTGTTAAGCAACAAGGAAAAATGTTTGAAATGGCAAAAACTCCACTGAACGAGAACTGCTCTGCAGTTCTATTGAAAAAGCTTCCTGAAAAGCTTGGAGATCCTGGAAAGTTTCTAATACCTTGTGTATTTCTGGGAATGGTTGAATGCTATGCCTTGGCCGATCTTGGTGCAAACATCAACCTGATTCACATCACACGATAATCAATAGTTAGGTTTCATTAGATCTAAGCAAACACAAAGTAAATTAGCCTAGCATGCTGAAAGAAAGACAAGTACAAGCATAAATCACACAACACATAGACATATTGTATGAATAAAGACTTATCTTGGATTAAACATGCAACTTAGAGGGGTTAGGATACCCTCTAAGGTCACTAATACACGAACTAGGGTTTAACCCTAAAGTTCTCCACACCAAAATTCGACTCTAGTTCTCCAAAGTTCCTTTTTTTGTTAAAGAAAAATCGTTCTATATATATAGAAAATGCGGGCTAACGGCGTCAGCCCAATAGGTGACGTCGTCAGCTCGGCGATTAGGGTTTCCAGACGGCCTTCCTTGACGTGGTCATAATTGCTGGTTCCAGATCTGACGGCCTTGGTTGACGGCGTCAACAATTTGCACTACGAACTCTCTGGCCCGTCACGAGTATTTTTCCAATTCTGGACTTCACTTGTTCCTGACGGTGTCACCTTGTAGAGTGTGACGGCGTCACCTTCTGTAATCTTCAAGGTCTTTTGAGTTTTTGTTGTTTTCCGC
>LBNU01006431.1:25473-36574 GCA_014162995.1 Artemisia annua | reverse complement strand
ACTAAGCATGCAACTCTTGACAAGAAAATAAAAGGGAATGTGTACCTTTTGTCTTCAATGCGTTTTTCTTCAAAGTCTTCAAGAAATTGTACGAACTTGTGGAGACAATTTAAATTTCCAAGCTTGTATGGCGAATTAATTACGTTGGTCCCCATTGTCTCATTTGACCAAAGTTGTTTGATCCGAACATGTTTTGTATTTGACTTGGGTGTATATATGGTGGAAGCATCCCCCAAGGATTGAAGTTCCACATTTGTTGATTATTGTTAAAGTTTCGTCTATTTTGGTTTACTTTAGTTTGAGGAGTTTTAGACCTAGGATGGGAACTTATTTTTTTCTAGGTGGTGGAGTTTTGGACCTCATTTTTGGTTTAAAAGGTTCGGCATCGGGTTTTAAAGATGATTTACGAAAGCTTTTAACTTCCTCATCACTAGCAATGGGTTCTAATCTATCTTTTAAAAGTATGTACTTCGGTTTTGATTCTAATGGTTTTGATTCACTAGTTTCACTTTCAAATTTTACACTTTTTGTTTTACTAGTTGATGCTTCGTTTGTGTTATATCCTAAACCGGTTTTATCTTCGGATGGTCTTTGAGCGCTAATTAGTTTTCTAAGTGACTTACTACAATTTTCAAATTTTCTAGTTTAGTAATTTCTTCCTTAAGTTGTTTATTTTCGTTTTTAAAAACTAGACATATTTTACATTCACTTAAATTTTCTTTACCTTTTTCTAGATTATTTAGTTTAGTTTTTAACTCAAGTATTTCATCTTTTAGTTGGTTGTTAGTTTGTTTTAGTAGTTTATTTTTAGCCATTACTTTTTGTCCTACTTTGCATAATATCCTATATTCGTTATCTAAGTCTTTTTCGTCTAAGGATAAATTATCATCACTATAGTATTCGGTTTCGGAACTTACCTCATCGGATGCCTTAGCCACGAGACACTTCTCTTCTCTTGTTGTCTCTTTTTCATCGTTGTCACTATCGCTCCATGCTCCTCCTACGAACGCCTTATGATTTTGACTTCTTGACAATTTTGGACACTCACCAATGAGATGGTTTGGATCCCCACACTTGAAGCACTTCATTTCGCTTTCGCCATTCTTGTCATCCTTGTTTCTATGCGATGTCTTTCTTTCATCAAATGGTTGTCTAACGTATCTTCCTCGTCTTTTAAAGAAATTCTTGAAATCTCTCACGGCCATAGCGTATTCTTCGTCATCACTTTCGGATGTTGAGTATTCCTCATCACTAGAGTCCTTCTTTGCCTTTAATGCAATTGATTTGCTTTGCTCCTTTTTTCCTTTAACCATTTCGGAATCTTTCTTTATTATCACTTCATGCACCTTCAAGTTTCCAATTAGTTCATCAAGTTGTAGAGTTTATAGATTCTTTGATTCTTCAATAGCCGTCACCTTAGCACGCCACTTCGGATTGAGAGCCCTAAGAAATTTCCTTACAAAATTCTTGCTAGAAAAGTTCTCATCAAGTGCTTTTAAACTTGTGGTGATTGTGTTAAATCTAGCAAAAGCATTATCTATCGATTCCTCTTCCGGAATCGTGAATTGTTTATATTGTTTTACAAGAAGATCTATTTTATTATCATTGACTTGACTATTACCTTGGTGAGTGATTAGTAAAGAATTACAAATTTCTTTTGCGGTATTACACATAAAAATTCTTTCATATTCTTTGCGTGGTAACGCATTATAAATCACCATTTTAGCCTCATTATTTTTAGAAAGTTTATTTTTCAAATCATNAAGAAGATCTATTTTATTATCATTGACTTGACTATTACCTTGGTGAGTGATTAGTAAAGAATTACAAATTTCTTTTGCGGTATTACACATAAAAATTCTTTCATATTCTTTGCGTGGTAACGCATTATAAATCACCATTTTAGCCTCATTATTTTTAGAAAGTTTATTTTTCAAATCATCGCTTTGTTTTCATAAGAAACAAGTTCATCCTTTTTAGTTTCTGAATTATATTGTAAAGGAAGAAAATCACTATTAGTAATAACATGCCAAAGATCTAGATCCTTTGATTTTCACATAAGTTTCGAATCGATTTTTCCAATATAAAAATCCATCACTTTCAAATAGTGGTGGTCTTTGCATAGATTACCCTTCTAAATATTTTTCCGATTCCATAGATCGATTCAAGTTTTAAAATACAGTTTATTTTAAAAATCTTGTTTAACCTGGCTCTCTGATACCAATTGTGGAAAACTAGAAGGGGGGTTGAATAGTTTTACGTCCGTTTTAAAATTTATCAAAAAACAAGTTTGTTTTAAAAACTTCGATTCTAGTTTATGTGAATTCAATACTTGCACTATATGAACAATTATATAGTTACTAACTAACTAAGCAAATATGGTATAAGTAAATAAGTAATGAAAGTAGAGAGTTGGAAAGATCAAACCACAACACAAGAATTTATAGTGGTTCGGTTACAAGGTCACCTTCCTTGTTCCTACTCTACTCCCCGAGTCACCTACTCGAGAGTTTTCTTCACTATGTCAACAAACTCCCTTGTGGCGGAGAAACCTTACACAACTTTCGCTTACACCGGCTTAACGACACAAAGCTAGATGTCGCGTTCTAATCCTAGCTAGAACCAATCTCATGACTCTTCACAACTTCTTCACTACTAGTACACACCACACCTTCTTCACTACTTCATACCACTTCACTACTTCTTCTTCTCTACACAACTTCTACTTCTCCTAAAACTACTTATTACAAGCACAACACAACTACACAAATAATTTACACAATGTACACAACTAATCTACAATACTTCTTAAACTTGGTTGTTGAAGGAGTATTCTTCTTATGCACTTTGGATGAGGATGGATGAGAAGGGATTGAATCACTTGAAACAAGAATTAATAATCTAATGATCAATAGAGAGATTTAGATCTGAAAATTTTCGTGCAAAAGGTAAGAAAAATACCAGGTTTGAGGTGGTATTTATAGGAAAAAATTTCTGACAGATTCTGACAGGGGAGCGTGGCCGGCCCCCTTAATTCATGGCCGGCCCCCTTAAAATTAAGGGGGCCGCCCAGCTGTAACGGCCAGATTTTCTGTCTTTTAGTGGGGAAAGTTTATTTGGTGAAAAACTAACTGATTTTGGTTAAAAATTTGAATTCATATATTTAGTATGATTTAAACATTTTCTTTTATTACCAAAAGTGTTTTTCAAAAATATATAATATGTTTATATTATTAAATAAACTTTGTAATAATTAATTAAATACCCCTTTGATCATGAGATGTATTAAGCACTTGTTTATTCATACCTTAAGTGATTAAGTTGGATAAAATGATATAAACTAGCTTAATACTTGTTTACGTAGTAATCTTACGTTTAATGATTTTACATTTTGTGATCATCAAAACGTAGAGATATCGAAAAATATAAATAACATTTCTATGCATTATTTATGTAAACATAGTTTGATGATCACAAACTATTTTTAATCTACATTAACATGTCTAATATTGGAATTGAAATTTTGAAATTATTAAATATCAAAATACGTGAGTAACAACTCCACTCTACCCAGAATCTACGTTAGAACCTCGTTGAATATCAAAATATCCTTTTAGATTAGTTTTACAATATTTCAAATAATATTCCGCAATCTGAAAAGGCACAAGCACTAATATGAACGCATATTAATATACAAATACATCACTAAACTTTTCAAAAAAATGTTTCACAAGTAATGAACTTTCGTTTTGTTCATTCAGGTTACTGAACTTATTAGGATATTTGGTCACTGAACTTAAAAAAATATAAGTACACATCAGTGGACTTGTAAAATATGACATTTATGTCATTTAACTTATACCGAAATATACGTTCAAAAAGCTCATGTTAACAATGAAATGTTGGATAGTTATCTAAATGTCAATTCTTATAAGTTTAGTAACTTAAATAAATTAAAATAAAAGTTTGTTACCTTATCAGACTTTTTTATTTTTTTTTTTATTTTTTTTTTATTTTTTTTTTCCAGAAAACACATATTTGTATATTAATGTCATACAAATACTGTAGAGCCAAAAGTTATTTATAGATCCAACTTTTACCATAGAACCCATCAAGCAATCTTAGCCACTCATTTTTTTTTTATCAAAATAAAAAAATAAACTTCCACACTTTTTTTAAAACTTAAATATTTCGCAAACCGTAAATCGTCAAGCTACACAAAAAATACCACTGTGACGAGAATTAAATTATCTTTCTATAGACATGCATTGTTATATACTTTCGACGAACTTTTTTTTCNTAATTGGAGTGCTAGTCCAATTAGTCTAAGTTTATCCTAAACATGGAGTAGTCCTTATTGGTTTAGGATAGGTTTTAAAGTGTAATCCTAGTTATAGTCTAATACGAATAGGTTAGTCTATATATACCGTGAAGGGTAGGGCATTACATTGTACCGAATTGAAGTTTTGAGTTAGTTTCTTCAATAAAACAAACCTACATGTTAGGCAGCAACTTTGTGTTCATGTTTCCTATTTTCTGTAACGTGTTCTAATTTGTGTTTCTGTGTTGCGTACCTCTGATAACCACAATTGGTATCAGAGCTTGTGAAGAAGTTCCTGGTGATTTGTATCCGCGTTTAAGGGTTACAATACCTAGGAGAAGATCGTTTCTAACCTGTGATCTTGTGGTTAGACGTGAATTATTTTAGGGTTACAGAAACCTTAAAACAATCGACTTAAACCTGTGAACCTGTTGGTTAGTCGAAATTGCAGCCCACTGTGATTGAAGCCCACTTTGATCGCAGCCCACTTTTCTTTTCTTTTACAAACAGATTGCAGCCCATCGTGTGTAATTAACCAGTTTAGTAAACTGAATCAGTTTCTTTTTAGTTTATACAGTAAGTTGGAAACAGTCGTTAATCTGTTTTTTGTCTCACTGTTTTAAACTAATTCTAGCCATGATATAAGGGCTGGAAAGTTCACCGTTACAAACGTATACACGATCAAGAACTAGAACAAGGATGGTGGTGGGAGAAAGCTCACAACCACCCGTAAAAGATACTACTTTGACGTTTCAGTGTCCGTTGTTAACGTCAACAAACTATACCATATGGAGGATGCGTATGGAAGTTCTTCTTGGAATTCATGGAGTATGGGATGTGGTAGATCCGGGCTCAGACGATGCCAAGAAAAACAATATAGTTAAAGGCTTATTATTTCAATCGATCCTAGAAGATTTGATTTTGCAAATTGGGAATTTGAAAACCGGGAAGGCAATGTGGGATGCAATAAAAACCCGTAACTTAGGTGCTGATCGTGTGAAAGAAGCTAGGCTTCAAACCCTAATTACGGAGTTCGAGAATCTAAAAATGTCAGATAGCGGTACTATAGATGCATATGCCTCAACGCTATCGGGTATTGCTTCTAAATCAGCCATGCTTGGAGAAGTCATGTCAGAACACAAGCTGGTAAAGAAGTTTCTCACAAGTCTTCCTAGACGGTTTGTCCATATCGTGGCAGCCCTAGAACAAGTTTTAGACCTTAAAACAACGGGGTTTGAGGATGTGGTTGGTATATGGAGAAGTCATGTCAGAACACAAGCTGGTAAAGAAGTTTCTCACAAGTCTTCCTAGACGGTTTGTCCATATCGTGGCAGCCCTAGAACAAGTTTTAGACCTTAAAACAACGGGGTTTGAGGATGTGGTTGGTAGATTGAAAGCATATGAAGAAAGAGTCAAGGAAGAAGATAAGGCAAACGATGCTCAAGAGAATTTGCTTTATGCTAGGACTGAAAATTCCAATAGGAATAATGACTCAAGTGGAGGAAGAGGACATGGTTCGTACTCTCGTGGCCGTGGTCGTAGTCAAGGACGTGGTAGGGGCAACAATCAGAACCAAGGTCAACGTGACTCCTCGAAAAAACGTGAAGATAATGAACAAAAGGTAAACAACATGAGAAACATGACCTCTCACATATAAAGTGTTACCGTTGTGATGAGTACAGACACTATGTTTCAAGATGCCCTGAACGAAACCGGAACCATGAAGTTAACCTTAATGAGATGCAAGAGAAAGAGGTGTATCATGAGGAAGAAACGTTCTTTATGATGAACCTGGTTCAAGAAACAATTTTCATGAATGAAGAAAAGTATACTCCACCAAAGTGCGAGCCAAATACCGATGAAGACGATGTATGGTATTTTGACAATGGTGCAAGTAATCACATGTCAGGTAATTACTCTTACTTTTCTGAATTAAATGAAAATATTAGTGGACGTGTTAGGTTCGGAGATGGTTCGTGTGTAAGCATAAAGGGAAAAGGCTCGATTTTGTTCCAAGATAAAAACGGAGAACAAAAATTGTTGAAAGATGTCTATTATATTCCCACTCTTCGTAGTAATGTGATAAGCCTTGGACAAGCAACAATATCCGGTTATGATATTAGTATCCGAGGTGATTTCTTAACCATGCGTGATAGTAGTGGAAGTTTGCTTATAAAGATCCCGCGTAGTGCAAATCGCCTTTATAAGGCTCAACTAAAAGTTGGTAAAGAAGATTCAAACCAAGCGAGTAATGAACCTGGAATGGTTAGTGTGTTGCAGGAAGAAATACGTGAAACTAATACTAATCAGGTTTTGAATGAAGAAGCAAGCTCGCAAGCTGCTGCAAATGAAAAGCCCTTTACTGTTCACGACACTAGCCCTGTACCTGCTACTGTTACTATTCACGAGACTAGCCCGACATTAGTTACTGTTCACGCTACAGTAACAAACGAACATGAACCTGGTAATGTTGTCACACCAATCCCGCTACGTCATTTAGTTGCAAAAGGCTATGTACAACAATCTGGTATTGATTTTGACGAAGTATTCACGCCAGTAGCTCGACTCGAGACAATACAACTCTTGATTGCTCTTGCAGCCGGGAAAGGATGGAAGATTCATCACATGGATATGAAAACGGCTCTTCTAAATGGTGATCGAAAGGAGCTCGATAGTACTTTAAAAGAGATGGGTTTTCTACAATGCGTGCACGAAAATGCGGTCTATAGAAAGGTTCCCAATGGAGAATGTATCATCGTTGCGGTATATGAGGATGATTTATTCGTGACTGGAACGAGCTTAGACCTCTTAAACAAGTTCAAAAGGAGAATGGTGTCTCAATTTGAAATGTTGAATCTTGGTGAGTTTACTTATTTCTTAGGTATCGAAGTCTCACAAGAAAAAGATTGCATGCGGTCTATAGAAAGGTTCCCAATGGAGAATGTATCATCGTTGCGGTATATGAGGATGATTTATTCGTGACTGGAATGAGCTTAGACCTCTTAAACAAGTTCAAAAGGAGAATGGTGTCTCAATTTGAAATGTCGGATCTTGGTGAGTTAACTTATTACTTAGGTATCGAAGTCTCACAAGAAAAGGATTGCGTGGAGATCAAGCAAGAGAGATATGCAATGAAGATTTTGAAAGAAGCTGGTATGGAAGATTGCAATGCAACTTTATGTCCGATGGAACCAGGATTCAAGTTGTCAAAAGAAAAAGATAAACCAGAAGTTGAAGCTACCCAATATCGAAAAGTGGTGGGTTGCTTACGTTATCTCTTGCACACTCGTCCAGATTTGACTTACTCAGTTGGAGTGGTTAGTCGGTATATGCAAAGTCCAAGAGAATCACATGCTCGTGCTATCAAGCAAATCCTATGTTATCTTAAAGGTACGACTTCGTTTGGTATTAAATACAATCGTAGTAATGACATGAGACTGGTGAGATATAGCGGTCATAATGTTGATATTGATGATGGACGAAGCACTACTGGACATGTTTTCTACCTTGATACATCGCCTATTACATGGTGCTCACAAAGGCAAACTACCATGGCAGCTACTGCAGCTGCGTGTCAAGCAATTTGGCTAAGGGAGTTATTGGCGGAAGTGACGGGGTTGGAAAGACAAAAGGTGTTAATAAGAGTTGATAACAAATCAGCCATCGCATTAACAAGAAACCCGGTCTTTCATGGTAGAAGCAAACACATCCACACTCGATATCACTTCATTCGTGAATGTGTGGAGAACGAGCAGGTAATAGTAGAGCATGTATCGGGTGAAGAACAAAGAGCAGATCCGTTAACGAAGGCCTTGGCGCGTATAAGGTTCAAGGAGATGAGGTCGTTACTTGGAGTGCAAGAATTTCCCTCTTCGACTCAGAAATTCAAAGGGTGATTGTTGATGAATTCCTAATCGAAGTCTGATTGTGGCTTCTAGCGTGGATCAGGTTTCTGTATGATAATTGGAGTGCTAGTCCAATTAATCTAAGTTTATCCTAAACATGGAGTAGTCCTTATTGGTTTAGGATAGGTTTTAAAGTGTAATCCTAGTTATAGTCTAATACGAATAGGTTAGTCTATATATACCGTGAAGGGTAGGGCATTACATTGTACCGAATTGAAGTTTTGAGTTAGTTTCTTCAATAAAACAAACCTGCGTGTTAGGCAGCAACTTTGTGTTCGTGTTTCCTATTTTCTGTAACGTGTTCTAATTTGTGTTTTTGTGTTGCGTACCTCTGATTACCACAGTAGATTACTACCGTATCTCATTACCGCAATCAATGCATAGATTCTCCTTAAAAAAATCTTAGTAACTTCAAAGAATCCCAAAAATAAAATAACATGTACATTTGAGATTAAACGAGCACGTCACTTCCCTTATTTAAATGGAGTCTATTTTTCTTTTCTATTTAATGACAGCTTTTAAGATATGTTTTAATACTTGCCCTCATCTATATCCGAAAATACTACTACAATTAGTAAAACATTAAGTAAGCAACAGTCAACATCACATTTTGTTTAAGAAGTTATCATTCTGAACATGTAAGTCAAATAATGCTCTTTCATGGGGCTTGTGGTCTAGTGGTAAAGACTTAAGTAGTTAAGCGAGCTCAAGTGAGAGTAGTACCGGTTTGGGTGACCGACCGGGAAGTCCTCACTTGGGAACCACAAGCTCTAATGATATCAGGCGAATCGGGAATAGGAGTGGAGTTATCCCCTAAGGAGAGGCTCGCGGTTGGTATCTCTGCCCGAGGATGCGACACTAACTCGAGCCAACAACAAACAACTAACATCTAACAACTAACCCGCCGTTCAAAAAAAAATAATAATGCTCTTTCATAGAATCAAGTTGCATTATCACTTAAGCAAATACATGTAATAGGAATCAAACCATGCTAAAGAGTATTTGTAATAAGCAAAATAATACTTTTAGGCTTTTAGCTGTGTTAACACCTAAATGTTCTCGAGTTTTGAAAGTCAAAAGGAAAAAAAGTGGCAAAAATTGGTAGAAAAGACGAGAAGATGAAGAAATATTAGTTTTGTATTTTGTGTTGCTTGTTTAGATAAATAAAACGAAAAAGAGAGAGGAAGGAAAAAAAAAAAAAAAAACTTTTACATCTCATAGTTGAAGAGAAAATGAGAGACGACTGCTAATAATAAATAGAGAAATTTAATCGAGCTTGCCATTTTACCTTTAGTTGACATTAATACGTATTAAATTTTTTAATGAAGACATAATTAATTAATTAAAGATAAAACTGTCATTCTGCAAAAAAGTAAGGGGCCGTTTGGTTTGTTGATATGAATCACAATGGGTATCGGATTTAGTATGGATTGATAGAAATAAAAATTGAATGATAGTATTAATGTTGTTTGTTTTTGTTAATACAAATATCGCCTGAAAAACGTTATTTATATTTTACGATCTTTACTTTGTTTTGTTAACGACAAAAGGTAAAGTTTATTTTTAGCAACAAGTAAATATAGATTAAAAGTCTTTCAAACTAAACATTACTCAAACCACATTTACATGTTTTCATAAAGTGATAGAATGGTTAAAATATACTTTTAGAATACGTACATGTTAAGGTATACTTCATATGTTAAAGTATAATTAGTAAGTTTTTGTGATTAGTAAATAGTTACTCCCTCCGTCCCAACTTAATTGTTCATCTTACCTTTTTGGTACGTCCCAAATTAATTGTCCAATACTAAAAATAGATAGGGGAGTTTGGTTAAGTTTACTATATTACCCTTAGTTGAAATTAATATTTCAAACTTTAAAGAAGTGTTAATTAATTGGTTAAGGGTAAATATGTCATTTGGCAAAAAAGTAAGAGAGAGAAAGCTGTATTAATTATGTTTTCCTTAAATTGTGTGTTTTTGTCGGGGGACAATAATTTTGGGACGGAGGGAGTAGTAATCAAACATTTTTAGTAAAACATTTACTTACTAAACTTCTTTTATTAACATGTGTTAGCTACATAATATATACATTCTACAAAGTTTATTTTATTTCTTAATATGGAATAGTGAAACTAGTTTACATCATCACGTGCATCACACAAGTCTTGTCAAGGAAATATTTGTGTAAGAGACATGTTTTGTTTTGTTGTGATTCATACTCAAAGATCTCAAAGTTAACTTTTTGAGATCTTGAGAATATTGAGTTAGATTGTGAAATATTTTATGCATGATTCTGTCAGACATGCTGGCGGAACCCTCGGGCATAACGGACGGAACCAAAGGATTGTTCCGCCGTATCCGTGGGTTGATCTGTTTGTTTGCCTATAAATAGCAACCCACTATTTTAGTTTTTGTTATCACTTACAATTATAACACATTACATATACATTCATTCTTTCATCTAACTCAGTTCCATTTACATATTTGTGAGCTTCTTTTGTAGCAAGAAGATCATAAAGTTCATCCGAAAAGTAACAAGCTTCAACACAACGTTGCAAGACTTGTTAGCTTAGCATTGTGTAAACTTGTGTAGTTTATACACTATTTGATTGTATCTATTTGTAGTGATCGGTTAGTATTTTAGTCTTTAAAATACATAGTGTGGTGGGAGTTGTTGTACCCTTGTAAAAGAACTACCGGGAGTGGTTGTACCCTTGTAAAAGAACTCGACATCTAGCTTAGTGTCGGAAATAGGTGTAAGCGACGTGTAAGGTTTTCTCCGCCGGTTAAAGGAGCTTGTTGACTAGTGCAAGAAACTCTCGAGTTGGATACTCGGGGCGTGGAGTAGGGCAAAGAAAAAGAGTCCTTGTAGC